>JAQQRF010000649.1:0-43563 GCA_030523145.1 Trissolcus brochymenae
CTCAAATAAACTGTCATATATCCTATAAAGGTTGCTATATGCAAATTACATAAAAAAAAAAAAAAAAAAAAAAAACACTTTCTTGAAACCGATAAAATTGAAAAAACTTGAATAATATAGTGGTAATCAATATCTCACTAATATTCAATTTATTTAAATTTTAACGGATTCACGAAAGTGTTTTTTTTTTTTTTTTTTTTTTTTTATGTAATTTGCATATAGCAACCTTTATAGGATATATGACAGTTTATTTGAGCGAGAAAATGATACGATCGCCAAAGAGAAATCGAAACAAGGGCTATAATTTTGTCTCTTTAATTAGACCGTTCTTTTCCATTGCTTATATTTATAAGATTCATTCATTACATATCACTCACGTTGCTTATTATTTAAACATCAATTATTCATCGTCACGATTTCATTTAAAAACAACAATAAAAAAAGTAATTAAGAATATATGCAACAAATTTTTTATAATAAAACAAATAAAAATTTGTATTAAAAATTATATATCTATTTTTTAAATGCATGAACAAACTAGCTTAATTCAAATTTAACAACATGGATATAAATAAACATGTTGCTGCTGAATTTCAGAACATAACGTGTAAGGTTTTTAGTCCACTTATCAATACATGGCTTTTTCGCTCTGTCGGAATGCACCTACGCGTGAATTTTGTTTGAGTACATCTAATAAATCCGCAATTTTCAAACCAGCTGATTGGGTGCCTGCTGCAATTCAATTAGAACGCATACGTATATTATACTGAAACAACTTAATTAAGTTAGTGTATGCCTTTCATACTATTTTATCTTTGAAAATACAATTCGCACAAGAATTCAAAGAATTTTCATGTGATGACATTTTGGAGATGTAAATTAATTTGCAAATGGAATTTTTCACTAACCTGATTTTTGAAAATAACTTTTCAAAAATCAAGAATCTCACAAAATTGCGACAACTTTTTATTTCACTTATTTCAAATTATTTTTAAGTGTGAGTGCATTTGTATTATTTCTTTTATCAAAACCAAATACTGATTATGTCGACAGATATTAATCAAGATCAATTTCAGAGTAAATAAACTTGAATTTTTTCTCTTATTATTTTTTGATGAGCGAAACAAAAAAATATCGTACGATTTAGTCTAAAGAAACTATTTATTAATCCTAAATTCACAATTTCCATTATTTTGATGAAAAAACTCCGAAGCGCCCAGAAGAAATTCAAAATTTATAACAATCACAATAATAATAATAATAATAACAACAATGTTGATAATGAATATTTGAAAACAATATGTATCAGTTTGTTTGTGCTGGTCATCCACACGAGATTAACTCGAACGATATAATTAATATTTGTGAGATGGAGAAAAAAAAAGGTTTAGATTTGACAAAATTGATTGACTAAAAGAACGTTAATATAGAGAAGTTGATGTGAACAAGATGTAATAATATAATATAATGAATAAAATTTGGATGGTGGGGTGTGCGCAGAGAGCACAGAGAAAGAGAGAAAGAAAGAGAGAGAGAGAGAGGAGAGGGGCGATGAAAATTTGAGCGGAGCGAGTTGCGGTGCGGCACTTGGCGTTTGAGGCTGGCTGCGGTTCGAGGATGGCCGGCCGTCGACGACGTCGCGGCACCAGTGCCGCGGTCGCGTAAGCGAGACAGTACACGACAGAGAGCGACTATCACGGCGTGATATGAAACGCTCATTTTCGTGCCAGGACTGTCCAGTTTGTGCGAACGTGCGTTACTCGCCACCAGCATGGACGGCCTTGTCGAGCTCTTCCTCTTTTGTGGCATCCTTTATTATTTCTTCAGCTTCAGGTAATCGTCGATTATCCACCCAATCGTTATTTCACACATCCTCATTTCAACAACAAATCTCAAACATTCAACATTTTTTTCTTCTTTTTTTCTTTACATTTCTTTTTCAAATTTTACCATCAGGTAATTTCCATTTCACCCAGTCGTTATTTAACACTTTTCTCTGCCTTTTCATCTCAAATACATCCAGTTTAAAAATCGTAAACACATTTTTTAACAACATCACTAAAAACCAATGTCTGATATTTTTTAGATAAAACAGTGATATTAATTTTGTTTTCATCGTCTCGCAATTTTTTACCCCATCTCATCTCACATAACAAAAAAGTGTGTAAAAAATGTATCTCGTGATTATTTGTCATATTGATGGAATTAACTGGATTTTGATGCTTCTATAGAGTGTTTCGTGATGTATATACATTGACATTTGTCTGATGAACAGAAAACAACAATAGTCGTGTGCGCAGAGAAGAAATAAAGTTCAGTCAACCAAACAAAGAAGTTAAATGAACTAAAATCTGTCTAGAGTGAAGCACTTAGGAAGCAATTTAACTTTGGAGTGAGACCAAATTTAATTTCCATCAAGTGTCTAATTTCGTAACAGTATTGTACTCTTTGATTTTTGAAACGCCAAATACATATGGCAGTAATGATTCGATAGAATTTTATGATTATCGTAACTTTTTGATCATTACTTTTTTTTTTGTCTCGAGGCTTGATATGATGTGCATCAGCCGAGAGCGATAAGTCCAGGACAAAGAATAAGTCGAGCATGGTATCAAAATGTTTCCATCACGCGACCAATTTTATCATCTCGTACAATTTCGTGATTGCGCGTTGGCGTTAATTTTAAAGCGCTTTATTGTATCTTTTGGCCAAATAAAATTGGATGTTTGTATCTCAGCCATGACTTATTTTTCATTCATTTCTAACCTTTAAATTACGAATTTGCCCTGTGTTGTAATGAACAACGAGCAAAAACATTGATAGACCACTTTATGCATGACGGTAGGAGATGATGAGTGAGTGCGCGCGATACCGACTATTTTCGTGTGCCGTGCGCTATACCGAACAGCTCGTTCCCTCTTGCAAATTGTTGTCAATCCTATATCATTTTAAAACCAACTCGATATCTGCAAAACCTCTCCTTCAATCATCTTTCTCACGACATTCAAATAATTCATTATTTTTTTATTTTTTATATTCAACTGCAACATATCAAAATGTTTATCAGCCCTTCATGCACTTCGTTTACAAATTTCTCATTATTTTCATTTTTCACAAATTATTAGAGACTATTGCAAAAGCATTCAACAAAAATATATATCGATCTGCCAACAAATTGGAATTCTACTCATGAGCTAATCAAAAACCGAATTATCCGCTCACAATGAAAACCAATTTTTAGTTTTAAAGTGGAAATGGTTCGTGCCACGGAAATTTCCTAAGTCTTATTTTCTAAAGAAAAATAAAGATTAAACAATTTTCTATAACTCTCAACTCTTTTCTCTTCTTTCTTTCTTTTACTTCTTCATGATTACAATATTATATTATATTTAATAGATAAACTATTAAACTTAACTTGATAACAGTGTATAAACTGCTGCCTTTAATCAATATAGAATAATAAAAATAACAGAGTATCGAAATTTAAAAATTTATATTTACAATTATTCGTTTGTTTGAACTTTTATATTATATGATATTGAAAAGAAATATGTAATACAAATTTTATTCAAATCCAGTGAAAAATGGATGACATGAAATTTGAATTATAGATGAAAATTATTAGACAACCGGGTTTTGAAACGATGTCAACAAGTTTTTCGTTTGACGTCAAATAGCAATTTTTTTCTTACAATATATCGCGATTATTGACCCGCTAGCAAGGCCTCGGCTTAACGAGTGATGCAATTAATAATGATGCGCAACTAAATTATGATAATTGAATATTATTACGAATTCAGAATTGTGCGATCAAATTACTTAATTAATTGATTAACTAACTGAATAATCAATTAATGCAATAAATAATCATTGTGACACATTGAAAGAAAAAATTTATATATATATATATCAAATGAAATTCAATTGTAGAATTAATTGTTCATTGACCTGTTGCAGGCCGAATAACATGGTGGACGTAGTGTCGACTCGCTTACAAGTATTGTATAATAAATTTGATAGCCGAATGGACGTAAGAGGAAACACGCAAGAAAATACGCCTCGTCTTACACAAGATGGTAAGTTTTTTCAAGACGTCTTTTTTTTTCAATTTTGGTTTGCAAATTTAGATCTCCAAGTTTTTCTCAATATTGATTTGAAATTGCAGATCTACGACGAGCAAACCAGCAGGTACAGAGGAGGCGGCTCCAAACTCGAGAGCAAGCCCGGCGAGCCCGCGAGACTTCACTTTTCAATATCAAAGAAACTGAGCCGATATCTATAAAACATAATCAGTCCACGCCATCTGTACATTACTGTTGTAGCAGCTGTACACCTTCGTCCAGAGTAAGAACATCATTTCTCACACAAGCAATCGCACGACGGCTTCGCCGTCTCATGCGAACTGCACCTCACGTTTTCGAGGACTTGATCTAAAAATAAAATCGTCAGTATCTCGCAGTCAACATCGCAGAATCAAATTTGTACAAGCGACGTGACTATTTTGCGACCGCGTTCCTCTCTCTTTTTTTTTTTTGACTTTTACCTTTTACAAAACAAAATGCACAAGTGAACCCATGAACTGAGCCTTTGGTGACGCACACATGAACTCCGAGGTTCTTCTCAAAAATTCATTTTCATTTTGAACCATTTTTTTTCATCGCAAGTATTTGTTTCAAGTCTTATTCATAATGCGAATTCATCTTTTCATTTGAAAATATAAAATAAATTTAATTCAACTTATAATTATGATTTGTTTTTATTTTTTAATCATATTTTTTTTTGTCATACACTCGTATTAAATTGTCAGTCTTATCCCATAAATAATAAATTAAAACAGAAACAATTAAAAAATCTAAAAATAAAAATTTTTGGTATTGTGTCAAAAAAAAAAAAACAAACAAACAAACAAACAAATTAACAAGGTTTATAGTTTCAATGGCTCTTTCATAGGTTCAATCAATTTTCCATCAGAAAATGCACGAAAAGGAGCACGGCTCACTGACACGTTGGTTAAGGATTGTCGTTATTCGGAGTTATTTGCAAAATGTAAAAATAAAAATGAAGTCAACAATTATATTATTGAATGAAAAGCATCAAATGGAATGATGAAAGCAAATATGCAAAGTTATGAAAGTTTAAATAAAAAGATTGAATTTGATTGTTACAGGAATCATTGGTAAATGCAGTGAACAAAGAGCACCCAGTAAACGGCGTGAATATTTTAGTGGTCAACTCTGGGCCGAGTTTGGTGTCGAAAATATTTTGTCACTTGTCACACGTGTACAGTTTGAAAAAATATGACTATCCGGTGGTGACGCAGTCGGTAAGCAACAATAAAATATAAAAAGTGTATAAATTTTAATTACACGACATTGAACAAAAATATTTAATTGATTGAAAAAGTTGAAAGTGGAAGAATAAAAAATAAAATTGTCGCAGGTTCTGAACGATGAAAGATTGCGGGAAGCAATTGAGCTGACGGCCGTGGAAACAGCAGCCGAAGAAGGCTGCAACGAGGCAGATGCGTTGGAGAAGGCGGAGCAACGTGCACGGTCAATTTTGTTGCGCATGCAGAGCACCATCAGCGACACTTTGCTGCGATGCGTCGCTTGGGTGCTGTACAAGCTGTTGCCCAGTTTTATACAGTCAGCAGTGGTGCAACCGGCGCATGTCGAGATGCTGAAAAAGGCCAACGATACTGGGCTGCCTCTGATACTGCTGCCACTGCACCGCAGTCACATGGATTATATCATGATTAGTTTCCTCACTCTCATCAATGACATTAGAAGTCCTCTTATAGCCGCTGGAGATA
This sequence comes from Trissolcus brochymenae, assembly GCA_030523145.1. Taxonomy (NCBI): domain Eukaryota; kingdom Metazoa; phylum Arthropoda; class Insecta; order Hymenoptera; family Scelionidae; genus Trissolcus; species Trissolcus brochymenae. Next base: position 5,813 of record JAQQRF010000649.1, read on the forward strand.
ATCTTAGGATACCTTTGTTAGGGTTAGTCAAGAGGCAAATTTACCCTCTTATTTTTATTTCATATCAACTTGAACACAAAATCACATTTACATACTTCTTTTCAATATCTAAAATTGTTCAAATTCATTTTGCACGTATATTTTTATATACCAAAATAATGAAAAGTCAATCGATCATGAAATGGAACTTTGAATTAAAAAAATTTATACAAAAATTCGAATTCAATTTCTTATTTTTGTTAAATGGCTTATTGATGTTTGTAGTTGGCTGTTGAGTGGTCTCGGGGCATTTTACATCAAACGACGCATCGACCCGATAGCAGGCAGAAAAGACCGGTTGTATCGCGCGACTCTTCACACGTACATCATGGAGGTGCTGCGATCAGGACACAACATCGAATTTTTCATCGAGGGTGGGCGTACGCGCACCGGCAAGCCTTGCATGCCCAAGGGAGGTATTCTCAGCGTCATCATCGACGCTTATCTTGACGGAACCATTGAGGACGCCCTTTTAATCCCCGTGTCAATGAACTACGAACGTCTCGTTGATGGCAATTTTGTCAGGGAACAACTCGGCCAGCCAAAGAAAATGGAAACATTTGCATCTACTATTCATGCCATGTGGTCTACACTCATGGGCAATTATGGCATTGTCAAGGTCAACATTTGTCAGCCATTTTCACTGAAGGTTTGTTGTGTCATTAATTATTATTAATTAATTAATTTATCTACCTATATAAAAGTTTCAGCATATATAAATTATTAACAATAAATTAATATATAACATTTTCAGCATATATACTGCATTTTTGCTGTATATACACTCCTCACAACAATTCAGGGAACACCTAAATTTTTGTCAATCTTCAAATTGAGATAACTTCGACCAGTTTTATCAAAAAAAAAAAAAAAAGAAATTAAAGGTCGATGTCTCTAGTTTCTGATTCTTCGATATCAATCTGATATTGATAGAAACCAACGGAGTAATGGCTGTAAAACCTTAAATATACTTTTTTTAAATAGCCATAACTTTTTTGATTTTTCTTAAATTCGAACGTTCTCACTGTTGTTCTCACTTGATGTTCAGGTACTCTTAAAAGTGCTACTCCTTGAGAAACGCAGGAAAAAATTGGCTTATTATAATTTTTTTTAATTGACTGAAGCGCCATCTGTTAAAAATAAAAACAACTTTGCTCATTTTCAGAAACTAGAGACATCGACCTTCAATTTCCTTTTTTTTCGATAAAACTGGTTGAAATTATGTCAATTAACGATTGACGATTGAAGATTGACAAAAATTTTAAAAAATTTAGATGTTCCCTTAATTGTTGTAAGGATTGTATATATAAATGTTTACTATTTTTATACTATAACGGGAACAGCGGTGTACAAAAATTTGGATTCTTCTTTTTCTCTCTCTCTGAAAAAAGAAGAATTGATATGAATTTTTGTATGTTTTTTTTTTAAATTAATAAAAAAATAATTAAAAAAAAGAAATAAATACATTTTAAAAGAGGAAAAAAAATGATTTTTTTTTCATTAAAAAAGAGATTATCAAAAGGGAAAAGAGGACGAAAAAAAGGAGAAATATAAAAATAGAAAAAAGGATGAAAAGGGAATTTTCATCGCGTAGCTCCCTAGTTTATTTAAACAAATTTAGTTATAATGAGTACTAATTTTATTTTGCAACAGGAAATGTTGAAGGCGTTTCAAGTGCAGCAAAACAAGACCAATTTGACTCCGGCGGAAAAGCCTTTAAAGTACACTCTCTCAACGTCTTCACTTTATGGCACGGATGTTGTCGTTGAGGAGAATAGACAACTCATTGACAGCATTGGTCGGCACGTTGTTTTTGGTCGGTATCTATTTATTCTTCTTTGAATGAATCTTACATTCATTGACGACGCTCGTAAACTAGGACTTTTATCTTCTAGACTGTTCCAAATCAACACCAATAATGTCAACCAACGTCGTAGCTTTCATTCTGCTGAACAGGTTTAGAGACGGGTGTACGTTGGACAAACTAGTTGAAGAATTTGAATCAATCCGACACGAGCTTGAGGTAGCTAATAAAGATTTAGCTTTCACTGGAGACAGCGTTGATGTTATTAATCATGCGGTCAGTATGCTATACAACCTAAATTAAATTGTATACAATTTTACACAACATAAAAATAAAGAGAATATAATGAAATTTAATTGACGTATTCGATATTTCAGTTAGACATCCTGGGTCTCGGCTTGGTGAAGATACAACGACAAGAAGTAATGGAAAGCGTGGACGATCAGACAGTTAGATCGGAAGTAGTGACGGCTATACAGCCGGTGTCAATGTTGCCAAACGTCATTGAACTTTCTTACTATAGCAACACTTTACTCACACATTATGTTATGGAAAGTGCAGTTGGTAAGTGCAGTTGATGAATTAATATTTATTGTTTTATATTACTATTTCAACAACATATTCTTATTCTTATTATTTTTGTTCATTTTACAGTCACTGCTCTGTATTCATTAGTACAAGAAATGCGAACTGATCCTCGAATAGTAGTAGAAAGCAACATCGTGATCAATCAAAAAGACCTGGTAGACAAGGCAATGAGAGTCTGTGATATACTTAAGTACGAATTTATATTCTGTAAGCCTTGTCAGGTTTTAGAGGAAGTCATCGAAAACACCATCAATAATCTCGCGTACACTGGAGTCATAGTTCTCAAAGAGGTACAAAATACTCTTTTTCTTCACTTTGTCATTATGAGACAAATGCTTAACTTTTGTTTGTATTTTTCAGGAATCTTATCTAGAGGAAGAACTTTGGAGCAGGCGGTTTGCTCGAAACTTTGATGACAGTTCAGATGAGGATTACCAAGCCCAAGCCCAAGTCACAAAAATTGAGTACAAAGTTAGTTCAATCACATAATTCATCATAAATAAAATTAAAAATTGTTGTAATAGTTTTTATCATTTATAAATAACTTTTTAGGTTAACCTTGATGCAGAACATTCAAAAAGAACCGAATTTCTGCACGTCCTATTGCGACCATTCATAGACACATACACATTTAGTGCCTATACTCTGAAGAAACTTATCGGACGAACTCTTCCCGAAAAAGAAATGGTACAGCTAGTTTTGAATGAAATCAAATCTAGACTTGAAAGCAATGAAGCTCAATATGGTGGGTCATTTTAAAAAGACTTAATATACAAAATTATAAAAGAAAATATGAAGCATTTTTTATTCATTTTTTGCTTGATTTGTAGGTGAAAGTTTGTGCGTGGATCCAGTCAAAAATTCCTTCAAGTTGTTCGAAAAATGGAATGTTATTGAATATCAGTCTGCTGATCATCAGAAAATGTTTTACTTAAAGGAAGACAAGGACAATGAATCAGCTGTGAACCAAATATATCAGACTATACAAACATTCAGATGGAGCACCAATGTCGACTAAACTCATCATGCTCAGCTGCTCAAACGTGTACAAAATCGAAATTATTTATTTCATTGTTTTTGCGAAATTTCTGATTTACTTTAAAAACTAAAATGAAACAATGTGAGGGAAGTCGGACGGATATTTCTTAAGCTTAATTCTCAAAAGACGTGTTAATTGGAAAACGAGCACACGCTTCTTTTAAAGTTAATGAAAATAGTATATATATATATATAAATATAAATATATATATAAAATTGAATATATTTTTTTACATTCGATTTTATCGAATGGAAAGGGAGATACATAAACTTATTGACGCGACTCGATTAGTGATTGGTTTTAGGTTCAGATAAAATCGTACCTATTTTATATTTGCAACTTGCACAAATCGATCACTGTTTTTGAGATAAAATATGTGGTTTTTCAGAGAATCTTTAATCTAAATCCGGATTGATTACAACTTTTGTATTTGATATATTACAATAATAATAATAATAATTAAGGCCTAGTTTTTTAGTTTGATGAGATACCGTTTTTTGTTTGGAGCTTTACAAGTATGTTACGACGATGTTATTGTTGAAACAAAAAGTTTAGTTCGGAAGAGAACATTAAAGGATCTTTGTGTACTTCTGTTCTTATTTGTTACTTTTTTTATTAATTTACGCGCATTGTAATGTTTTGATGCGACTAAATGAAAAAATAAATTTGATTAAGAAACAACAGACTGGTAATTTGTTTACGATTTAAAAAATGCCAAATACGTACAATTAATTATCGTGCTTTTTATTTTCTTTCATAGAGCGGGAACGAAAGTAGAATAGAAACGACAACAGAGACAACGAAATTATGATTTAATGTCTATGGATTCGTACAAAATTTTGGAAAAATAACATTCTCGTTGACTCATATTTACTGAATGAATTTTCTGCTCGCTGTATAGTTATATTTATATATTGCCTACTTTTATACACATACTTTAGATTCGCACTGTTAATGTAGATATAAATATTCACGATCATCGCAATCGTGTCAAAATTTTTCTCAAACAATGCGTTATTTTAAAGTATAAACAACGTTTTAATTATGATAATTTTTCAGTTTCTTTTCTTGATTGATAAATACAAATAGCAGTCTCGTTTTGGTGAAATGCTTAATTTTCAACTATCATCAATATAAAATCAATCATTGCAATATCACTGAATTTAAATAATTTCATTATTTTAAATCCGAATTTAAATTATTTAATTGAATCATCATATTCAGTTGCAATAAGGTAAACGTACGAACGTATGACAATGTACCAATGATAATTAGCGGCCACATTCAAACTTTTTAATAGAAAAAATGTTAATTTTTACTTATAAAAACATAAATCGTTGAAATTTTGAAAACATAACTTTTTGATACAATTTTGTGATATTGTAAATGATTTTACTAGAAATAATAATTCATTTATTTATATTCAATTTTATTTAACATTAAATAAGTCCGAGCCAATTGTTGGTACAACTTTCACTTAATGGTATACTTTTACCTTAAGCAATAAATAAAATGCTATTGAATCACTGATTGGTAAATTAAAATTTGTTCATCATGAAGAATAAACGAAGGCATGACACAAATTGCGTGTTATCTACAAATAACTTTAATCTTAAAATTAATGAATCAATATACAAGTTGTGAATAACTAAACAATAATAAAATAGGTTGTATAACAAGTGAATTTGCAGGTTTGTCTTTCATTGCGTTCAGTTCAACAGGAAGGCACAGGACAGTCGATTAGTGGCGTTCTACAATTTAATATGTGTAGCTTTTATTTTCCTCATCATTGTTGCTGGTACCTATGTATATCAAAAGAAACAACAGCGTCCCTAGCCAAGTATACAAAAAAGTTATGTTCCAAAAATAAATATATATCGTAAAAAAAAGTCCAGTTTTTCAAGATTTGCATACATGTTTGAATGATTTTGTACCGCACCAAGCATTACCTCGCCGATGATTAAAAACAGCACCAATTCAAGTGTCTCGAAAGCGTCACGTGAATAGCAATCTTTTAAGTTTTATTTTCTCGTAAAAAAAAGGAAGATTCATATAAAATCGATAAATATGTACACGAATTTCATGATGTCATAATTCATTGCCGCGCATTTATGTATAAGACGCTTAATCCTTTTTTATTTCATTTTAATTGTAACATTTTGATGTTTTTTTATATATTTATATAAATAAATATTTATTTATTTATATACATATATTTTTATTTCTAACGTTATGTTTAATGTTGTTTTTTTTTTCTAAAATGTTGATCCCAAAACTCAAGTAAAAGTACGAAACATCGCTTATGTTGGCCACGCAATCCCAATATAATACAAACAACGCAACGTAAACAATTATTTCGCATCTTGAAAACAGGAAGGACTGTTGTTTTTTTGACGCGGATTCTTTTTTCGAGCAGGTCGAATGTACAATGGACAATGGAGAGGTAGAGTCGATCGAACAAAGCGTTAACTAAGTTTCATGTGGCACATTGGTGGATATTCGGAGATTCGACAAAACTCATTTACCCATACTCGCATTTGCGGGCAAAGTAGCCGATCGCTGCTGAACCGAGAGATAAGGCTTTAACGTTGACCTTGTGGATTCTCTGTAAAATAAGAAAATTTCAATTGATTAATTAAAATTCTTGATATTAAAACAAAAACGAGCAAAATTGAATAGAGTTGGGCACACCTGGGAGAGACACGCTGTCCAGTTCCGTCAGCATGCGAATTAGCTTTGTATCCGCCTTTTTGGATGCGACGTGAAAGCCTCGTAACCCAGTACTTTTGGTCTTCGGGGGTTGACGCCAAAATGAGCAATTCGCGTGCACTATTCGGGTCGTAGTGTAATTTACAAGGAGCTATTGCATCTTCTTTCTTATCCAAATGCTCTTTATGCACCTTTATATGACATCCTGTAACAAATAATTGTTTCTCAAAAACGATGTAACACACAACAGAAAGAATAAAACAATAGTACAAGTGCATTGTGACTTCGTACTTCGGCATTCGAGAGCTGGGGGTGGTCTAAACATGTGCCAGAGTTGCTTGGAGCAGACTTCGCAGGTGGTAGGCATGTGATATGAGATGGAAACGAATTCGTGTCCTTTGAGAGGTTGTGTGCCAGGTTTGTCAGTCAGCTGGGCCAGTTCGACCTTGGGTAACGCGTTGCCCTCGTCACCTGGTCGCCTGGCCTCCCCCTCCCCAGCATACAATAACTATAATCACATTATTCTTAAGTTAACACATTATTTTCATCAGCTAACAAACAATAGGAAGCACAATTCATTATTATAATATTCAAACTCTTACGATCAAACAGATTCTAAAACAATCAGATTGTCGAAATCAATCCAATCAATTCAACTTTCTTCTTTTCACAATTATTGTTCTCTTGATTATTATCTTGACAGAGTTCATGCAATATCAACTAAACGAAATGATGAATATTGTTAATGGTGATTGTGGATGAAAGGAATAAAAAACGGATGAATCTGAGCACCTGAAATATTCTAGGAATATCTTTGGCATCAACACGGATGACGTCACCCTGGGTGACGGACCGCACGTGGAATACTTTGCTCAAGTCAAGGATGAGCACAGGGTCGGCGTTCATCTTGTCACTTTCATTGTTATAGAAGATAATCTTTTTCGAAGACACGACGACATACTGCTTCTTCCAACCATGCCGCTTGATGTTCTGCTTGTTGGGCACACTTAGCCAGCCTTCGAGTCGCATCACTCCGTGCTCTGATATCACTGAATCCTCGCCATCGTTCTCCACCGAAGACACGCTTGCTGTCTCCGAGTTGAACGAGGCAATCTTTGCCAACAGCGTTTCGATTTCAGAATCTTTTGAGTCCAACTCCATCTGCAGTCGCAATTTCGCTTGATTGTCCTCTATCAATTGAGCCTGAAAAAGCAAGATTGAAAAATAAGTATCCATCGTCTCGAGAATAACAATTATTATTTATGTATAATGTCAAAGAGGTGTCATACTTGGAAATCTTGAAGATCCTTTTGACACTTGGCAGATAGCTGGCTGTATTTCTCCCTCTCCGTCGTGAGTTCCTGTTGTAATCTTCTGCAATCCTTCTCTTTCTTTCTGAGGCTCGCAGCAGACGATTTGTTCTTGGTCTTGCCTTCCCTTTGCAGATCCTTGCGGTTCATGATCTCGGCTAGCTTGTTAACAGCTTGTTGCTTGAGCATCTGTTCGTTGTTGCACTGTTTCCGGAGACGTTCAATCTCCTCAACATTGTGCTGCGCTTTGCCCAACAGTTCCTGCGTTTCTTTCAAATGTTTGTTCAACTCTTCTTTGTCCTTAGCATGTTGATCAATTGACTTTTTAAGCTCTGTCTCATTTTCGCGCAGTCGACTGATCAGCTGTTCCTTGCTCTGCATCTCTTGATGATGTTTCGCGAGACTCTCCTTGTACTCAAGTTCCTTCATTGTACGTTCTTTCTCCAGATCTGCGACCGTTTCCTCTGCTATAGATTTTGCCAAGGCTTCGCTGTCACTGCGCGCCAACGACAACTGCAACTGGTGGACCAACGAGCTGCGCTCCTCCTCAAGCTCTTGTTGAACGCGCGTCTTCTCATCCAGCTCCTCGCGCAGCTCTTGAGTTTGGGTTTTATATAGAGTCTAAAATACAAAAATCAGCTCTCTTATGAAATGTTTTTAGATTTTGACAATTAAAATCAATTATAAATCATACAGTACCGAAAAATAGGCTTCTGCCTCGAGTTGTTCCTGTAATTCCTTCGTTTGTACTTGATCAACGGTGCGCTGGTGTTTCAGATGATGCAGCTCATCTTCGATTTTTCTCTTAGCTTCCCGAAGCTGCTGCACCTCGCTCAACAGTTGCTGCTCGCGAGCTCGAAGTCGACTTGCCTCCGAGCTTTGTTGCGCGAGCTCTCCTTGCAAAACACTTCTCTTTTGTTGCTCCTGCTCAACTTGGCCCTGCAAGCCTTTCACCTTCTCTGTCTCTTGTCGATGCTCACCTTCCAGCTTCTGAAGTCGTTGTTGAATCTGTCTGTAATCAACCGACAGCATCGACGTCTGTCTCTCTTTTTCTTGAGCTAGAAGCTCTGCTCGCTGACGTCCACTCTTTTCTTCGTTCAACTTGGTCTGCAGCGCTGCTTTACAACAAATAATCATAACTTTATCATCATTTCATTTATCACCCAATTCAGTACGATTTTATATTATCGCGCGAAGGTCACGTGCGTCTTTGATTGGCCAAGTTATGCCATCAATTACATTGTATCAATAGCCGTATTGATACAGTGTTCCAAATCCGGATCCGGAGCACAAATAATATAATAATTATTTTAATCGTTGTTTTTTTAATCAAGTTTTCATGTTACCTTTGAACATTTTATCCATCCGTCCTGTTGCATGTAATACAAACAAGCAAACAAACATAATTTGACATAAGCAGGATATGATGATTCAAATTAAAATACAAAAAATTAATAACTAACGGATCAAGAAGTTCATCTGACCAAGTTTTCATTAATCTGTATTAATATGTATATTTGATCTATATAAAAGTAAACATATGATAAGTATAATGCAAAATGGATTGTTAATCAAATTGCTGATGAAAGGTTGATGAGCGATTATACCTTTGACAACTTCGAGATTGGCCTCTTCCTTAGAGAGCAAGCGCGATCGTTCGGTCTCTTCGTGGGACTTGACCTCCTGGTTGTACCGAGCTTGAGCAGCTTTGAGTTCTAGAGTAAGACTCGCGGCCTGCTTTTCAAGACTTGAAACACGCTCGTTCAACTGTCGATTGTCCAGCATTGCCTTCTCCTCGCGCTCCCTGCTGCGCTCCAACTCGAGATGTAGCGTTGAGAGTCGAGTTTCCAGTTCAGCAGTCAAACTCGATGCCTGGTTTCGTGAACTTTGCTCTCTTGAAAGTTGACCCTACAAAATGACATTAAAAGATTAGTGCTATTTATTAACAGATCTGATTTCAATTTTGTGACTTGGATAATCAAGTGACCTGCAAACTAGCGACTTCCTGCTGGAGACTGTCTCTCTGCGCCTGCAGCTGTGATCTTGCATTCTTGAGTTCCTCGGCCATCTGTTCTGCGGCCTGTTTGGCTATGGTAACCTCGGTAGTCTGTTTTCTTAACCTCGTAACTGTCTCGGTTTCCCTCTCGAGAACACACTGCATATCCTTGACCTGCTTCTCCAATGCGACAATTCTTTCTGAACTCTGATGGGAACTCGTGGCATCCCTCGCTCTCCTTGTCTGCTCCTCGTCAAACTTTTTCTTCAACTCGACGAGTAAATTGTCCGCCTTCTTTCTGGCCTCGATCTCCTGGTCCATCTTTCGCTGCGCCTCCTTGTAATTGTGCCTCAGGATGGCGAGCTCCTTGTCACTTTTACCCATCTGCTCGCGGAGCTCATTCTCCCTAGCACCCAGAGCCTCGAGCTGCGCCACCAGGGCGCGCTGTTTGCCCTCCAGACTCTCCACTTGACGACGCTCCTTTTCTAACAGATTCTCAAGTTGGGCGATGCGCAAGTCCTCATGACCGTTCATCCCATCAACTGCCTCCTCCGTTGTTTCATCCTTACGTCCAAGGAATTGGAAATCGCGCGAATAAGTGAACCCAATAAAAGGCAAATGGTTGCCGGAAAAAGCTTTTGGAGTTGGAAAACTTTCCTCCGGTGCGTCTTGCTTTTCAACGTCATCAAAGTTGCTAGTATCATCGTCGCCGGAGAGCTCCGGAACCACCGGTGGAACGCATTCACGAAGATTCTCAAAGGTCCACTGGTCGTTATGGAAAAATGCGTGCCTCTTGATCTCGTCGACTCCGTTCCGTCCGAGCCGTTCTTCTCGGTCCGTGAGAAAACCACAGATCAGGCTCTTGGCTGCAATGGAAATTTGAGCCTCCTCTGGGAAGTGCAGAGAATTTCGGTGGTCCATGATTTTCGAATAGGTGCCTACAAGCGAATCCGCGTAAAAAGGCGGGTCGCCAACCAGCATCTCGAATAGGAACACGCCTACAGACCACCAGTCGCATTCACGCCCGTAGACACCTTCGCCTCCTTGTGACTGTAGCACTTCCGGAGATATGTAATCAGGCGTTCCTACTGCCGTGTCTGAACGCACCAAACCGTCCTGGAACATTTTCATGTATTTTAATTCTATATTTTGGTTTTAGAAATTATAAATTTCGACATTCAAATCCAAAATATTACAATATTGAATTGATACAAATTAAAAATCAATACACATTGATACAAAAGTAGTTCAAATAATTAAGGATTCATGGGCTGTTGTTCAATTTTGTTTTATTGTCATATACAATATGACAAACAAACATGACAGTCAGTAATATATTACTTTAATATATTACTTTTATTAAATGATTAGTATATGGTGGCATTGTTTTACCTCATCCATTCGCATGCAAGTGCCAAAGTCAGCGAGTTTAAGGTGTCCATGTTTGTCCAGCAGCATATTGTCGGGTTTGATATCACGATGGACAAATCCCATCTGGTGAATTGCGTCCACTGCCATCACGACCTCGGCACAGTAGAACTGGGCCCACTTTTCAGGCACATCAAAATTTGACATGAGGTTTATAAGATCACCACCGGGCATGTAATCCATCACCATGTAAAGGTACTTATGGTCTTGAAAGGCAAAGTGCAATTGCACTATCCACTGTGAATTTGCGTGCGCCATTATGTCTCGTTCTTCCCAGAAGAACGCCGAGTCTGATCTTTTTATCTGTAAGATATTGACAATCAAATAATTAATTATTGGGAAATCAACATTTAAAAAAACTTAATCTAATAATAATGCATTATATGAGACAAAATTTGTTCATTTTTTGTTTCGAAATAAAGCTTACCATTTCAAATTTACTGAGCAACTTCATCGCAAAGACTTTCTGTGTGGATTTGTGTCTGACTAACTGCACTTCGCCAAAGGCCCCTCGTCCGATAACTTTGATTAATGAAAAATCATCTGTGCGCATTCGCAAGCTACTAATTTCCTGAGCAACCGAGTCATCTGTAAAAAAAACAAAACACTTTTAGCCAAACAATTCTATTTTCATGAATTCATCATACCCAATTTATATTGATATATTTAATAATTAAAATGATTATTTGGTTCTTACATCTTTGCATATATGCCTCGATGTTTTTCATGCGTTTAACAATAGGATGATCACAGTCTGCCACTAGAGCTTGTACGGTGTCCAACAAACAGTCCACGTTGGCCACATCTTGCGGATCTCTCAGTCGTTTTTCAATTTTTCTCAGGCGTAAAAGCCTTTCATTATCCTGTATCACATCCATCTCGTACGATCAAACACCAAATCACTTATCTGAAAAAAAAAAACCAAATTTTTCAATCTCGATATCAGAATAACAATCGAAATCAAAGACAAAACTTTCTCATTGCCATTAAACATTAATAATGAGATGAGAAGGAAAATTTTCTACACAAATGTAATTAAAAATGTTGCATGTATTACGCATAGCAAAAGAAAAGTTACTGACGTCATTGGTTCTATTTCAAGTTTTCAATTTTGCAAAATTCCAAACTTTGTAATTTATCAGCTTCGCATAAGCATTTCATGTTCAAATATCTGTGTGCGTGTGTCAATAAATAATACAACGGAAACTGCGCTTTTATTCGTCTATTCTCGGATTAATGAGAAAACAAACAATTTCAAATGTTTCATTTTAGGTTATAAACAATAATCAATATTCGATAGAATAAAAAAAAGATGTATCAGCAAAGTAATACGTAAAATCATTGTTGTTGACGTAAACTGATGGCGATAAGCAGGAAAAAGTGAAATTTGAACGATTGTAATAAAGCTTTTACTTTGACCCGTCAATTTAAGTTGAAAATCAAAAATACTTGAATCTCCCTTTGTCTGTCATTGAAATGCATTCGATTGGAGCACACACGCTTGGATGTATTAATTTCTTATCTAATGTTTTCTTTGTTCTCGGCATAACATAGTAGTTTGATGAAAACTTGTGGCAAGGCCTGACGACGGAAATACTGAGAGAGGAGACTGGTCAAAACAATGACAACTGATGATTTGGAGGTTAAGTTGGAGCTTGTGTGGAGAGGCAAAAACAAACAAGACTGATGTTAAATGAACAAGGTCATTGAAAGATGGATAACAATAGTGCGGAGATAATGTTGCCAGAGAGTGTAGAAGAGAAGAAAAAAAGAAAAAGGACGAAGAAAGATATGGTATGGTAGAAAAGAGGGAGAGAGCGAGAAAGAGAGAGGCAGAGCGAGTGGAAGAAAGGAAAAATAAATAAAAAAAGAAAGAAGGTTGGGTTACCCCGAGTGTGTGGTGCGGTGTGAGGGGTTAACGTCATCCCCGGGACGCGGACACTTTGGTCCTGTTGACAGATCAAGCCGCGGGTGCGCGGCTCATCGCGAGCGCCGACGAAAAAACTAGGCGGGCGGGTCCTGTTGCGCGCGCGGTGGCCTCTGTTGCTCTGTAGCGTGGCGCGCGCGCGCATTCGCACTCGCTCCTTGCTGCTGTTCACACACACTCTCTCTCTCTCACACACACACACACACACACACACACACAACTTTTTGACACGGGCGTGTATCAAACTTTGCCGCCCGAGTGTTGATCTCGCGCACCAAATTCAAAGAGTCGCGATCCTTGCGATCGCTCACAGCTGAGCCGTCGGGCCGCCATTTGGCAAAAAAGCTCTAGCACTCTCTCTCTCTCTCTCTCTTTCTATTTCTCTTTTGCTTTTGTACGCGCTGTTGCCACGTTGCATCCTCAATTTTGTGCTCTTGGTTGCACCCACCATACGTCAGATAGCGCTACACAAAAACCATACACATTTTAATTATTTGCAAGTCCCAATTTTTTATAAATCACCCTTTGTTTTTAACAATTTTTCGAACTGAAATTAAGCTCTGGTAACGCTGATGGTTATAAGTTAGGCTCTTCACTACCTATTTAGCATTCATCAAAAATAGAAAATATTTCCTCTCACGCAATAAATTTCCTAGGAGTTAAAAGTTTTGCCAATGCAAGTAAATTAAATTATCAGACTATTTGACCGAGGGCCAATTTCCATAAAGTTTGTTATTTACGCTCGTACAAAAAATAAAAAAAAAAAAAAAAATAAAAAAACAAGTTATCGTAATAACAACAATAGAATATAACTGGTTGGCTGCTCTGATTGCGCCATCTAGTAGTAGATTAGAAAACTACGTGTCGAGTGTGGGTAGACGAAATAAAATCACATTATCACACAGAAGCGCAATCAAAAATTGTGATCATCATTATTATTATTGGGGGCGATTGTTTTGGTCGCGTGCGCGCGCAGCCTCGTTAACAAAAATAGCATTGACGGCGCTGGGAACATTGTGTTGTGAGAGCGGCGGCGGGCGATTCTCGTTGGCGGAATACGACGCGTTTATTCCGGCTGGCTCTGAGAGTCCCGTTTTTTACGATGAGTTCGTCCCAAGGGGACTGGCAGGTCAAACTCAAGCGAGTCGAACAGCGCAGCGGGCGCCTCTTCGAGACGGGCCAATGGGCCGACTGCAAATTTGTCGTAGGCCAGGAGCCCAACCAAGAGCTCTTTAACGGGCACAAGCTCATACTGGCTATGTCCAGTCCCGTTTTCGAGGCAATGTTTTATGGAAGCATGCCAGAGAAAAATTATCCCATTTCCATCAAGGATGTCCAGCCTAAAGCTTTTAAGGTATTCTTTTACTAAACATCGCTTGACCCTGATGTTTGCAAACAATTTTTTTTCATCCACTCTCTGTTATTATGCACGAAACACTTACTTCTTTGTGTATTTTAACAACCCTAGTTTTTTTAAGTCTAAGTCTCAGAATCAAAAATTACTTAATTTTGTTAACATTTTAGTTTTCTGGCTATCATCAAAACTGCAATTAAAATGAGCAATTCTGAGATTGATTATTACATTGTTAACAACAGTGTTATAAAAACTCCACACTTTTGGATATCTTAACATTATAAGAACAATCAGAATATAGGAAATTTAATTCTGTGTCTACAACAGTGATTGTTTTTATGGTCTTATTCATTGTTACTATTTTGCAAAAAATGAAAAAAAAAACGAGCGTCAATCATTATGTTAATTAAAACATTGCAAAAAGTATTATCATGATGGTTGAAAGATGTTTTTCATGTAATCAATAAAAACAAAGATGTCGTATTTATGTTGTTATTATCATTATTATTATTATTATTATTATTATTATTATTATTATATAACGACAAATTATTTACAGAAAGAAAGGTGGATTTTTTCTTTTCAAAAAGATCAGTCTAATGAAAAAAATTCTTCAATATTTTGTTTGTTTCTACAAATGATTTGTAATAAATAATAATATAAATAAAAAAATCAAATAAGATTAAAATTGCTTGGATCAATGAATTTTCTTATTTCACCCGTGACAAACCTTGGATATATAATAAGTTAGTATATACGTAATAACATAAAATGATACAAAACTTGTTTTTAGGCTTTACTTCAATACATATACACCGACGAAGTGGAACTAACATCGTTCGACCTGGCCTGCGAACTATGTTACTGCGCAAAAAAATATATGCTACCGTTTTTGGTACAACACTGCACAAGGTACATGTGGTCTGATCTATGCGCCAAAAACGTCTGTCGGGCATACGAATTTTCTCACCTCTTCGAAGAATTTGAACTTCGGGACAAATGTCTAAGCATAATTCAAACTCAAACTCGCGAGATCTTGCGGGAGCCCTCGTTCGGTGATATTGAACGAGGTACATTAATGGCTATTCTAGAGCAGAACAATCTTAATATCGACTCAGAACTAGATTTATATCAGGCCGTAGAAACTTGGTGCAAAGCAGAATGCGCTAGGCAGCAGCTCGATCCCAACGACCCGAAAAATTTGAGATCTGTCGTCGGAGAGGCGCTTTATAAGATACGTTTTCTCACTCTGACGCCAAAAGAATTCGCCGAAGGGCCGGGACAGTCATGCCTCCTCACACAGGAAGAATCTTTTGCCATCCTCATGAACATCTCATCGAGTGCAGTCAATACACTGCGCATGCCTAAAGATTTTGACACAGCTAAGACCGCGAGAAACGAACCGATAATCAACGGAGAAGCTGGTCCGCTACATCGAGCTTGTTCCCCACGAGGAATCAAATCTTACTGTCACAGGAAAGTCTACTCAAAGTTCATTGTAGAAAACTTGAACATCCTGGACAGTTCTATGTCATTCACGGTCAGTAAGAACATCTGCATCGTTGGCATTGTTGTTCCTACGCAGCTAAGAAACGAAGTCTCTCCCGAAGAGTTGTACACCGAAGTGGTTTATGCCTACCTTCTTGACTCTTTTGGTATTCGCTTGACTTATACTTACTTCACAGCAAAAGTCAAAACTGGTGATATGATGGAAATCAGCTTTAATCGAGCTATTTACATTCAGAAACATAAGGTTAATATCACGTTTGTTTGTTTGGTTTTTTTAATATACTTAGAACATTTATTTCACATACTAAATAATAAACTTTGATTAACTATCTGATGTTTATAGATGTACCGAATTGAGGTCGTGTTCAACAAAGCCGGTTGGTACCCTTCAGCGATTTGTTCAGATGAGACTCACTGTGACTCCGTCAAATTTGCCTTCAACTATCATTGCAAGGAAAAAAATGTTCGTGATGATATGATCAGATCTATCGTTTTTATGTAAAAAAAATTATATACAATCCACAGTGACTACTCTGATATGATGTCATATCAATTTTGTATGTCACTGTTGCTGTCTGTTTATCAACGCTGATCGATCGAATGAGACTGCTAATCATGAAACATGAAAATATAAACAAATACTCGAGATTTGAAATTTAATGAAATCAGAGAGCAAAGGAACGGTGTGGGAGTCAGACGGTCAAACTTGCACTTAATCTGATTTTGCGCACCACTCAAGCTGGTGTTATAGAGTGGAAACACCGAAAGCGATCTAGTGTAAATATGTGAAACTAACTGGCGGTCTCCAAGTGATTCCAACCAAGCCCGTCCTGGTCACTTCGAAAGTCATATTATGCATTCTTTATCATTCTTCTCTTCTATCCACTGTACACAATTTTTAACCCATTATCGAATTCAGTCAATAATTTTTATCATTTAAGAAATGTTTATAAAATGTTTTAAATTTGATTGGATGTTTATCGAGAAATTTTGCTATTGTTTTTTGGCAGCAAAAACTTATATCTATTGTACAGAAATCAACCCACCTGGCTTGGCTAGTTTTGTTGTCCTAACAGCTACAGAAATGTCGCTATGGTGTACTATATATTTGACATTGTTATCAGAAGTGGAAAATATTACTATTAACTCATCTCCAAGTTCATTCATTCATTTTCGATTGATATTTGTGGTTAAGACGTACAAAAACTTTGCTACCTCAAAAAGTCGTTTACAAAACAGGTGCACAAAAATTAGACTCTCTTATATATAAATTGCTCGCCATAATAATACAATAAATGTGATTGGTAACAAAAAATAGACACTTTTTTTACGAAAAAAATTCATTCATGCAATACAAAGAGTTCACAAGATGACCACAATTTTCATTTCAATAACAATTTGATGTTTGTTTAGTGTAACAAAGTCATATTCAGACATATTACTACGATATATAGTATATACATGCAGCATGTAAAAAGTGTTTCATATAACCAGCATTGTATTTGTGTGACATTTATTGTTCGTTTGTATAACAGTTATTGTAAAGCTCATTGACTTATATAATACAATCACGTAAACATGACGATTTCATCAAAACTAACAACAATGCGTTAAAACAATTTTTAGCATAATTGATAACGCGATGTGCAATAAGAAAGAATTGTCGATTTTTGTTAATACATGTATACGAAATATAGTTCTATATATACATATATATATACAAAACATAGTTTGTATAAACATTGTTATGTGTGATTAAAAAAAATGAGAAAAATTAAAAAATGTGTCTTAAAAGATATATTGTTAAAAATAATAATGATTGAATTGATTTTTTTTTTCAAATAAATAAATAATAAATATCATAGGTATAATAAAATTAATCTCAAGGCACTTGCGGTACCGGCGTATTATCATTTGTCATCAAGAGAATGATTCAAGTTTTATAGAGATTCGTTCCAATCCATCAACAGTTTGTTCATCATATGTGCGTATAAAAATATTATTTTAAAAACTTGAATGAATTTTATTCAATATTCAGCTCTATTCTATTAGTAAAAAAAGTGAACAAATTGATTCAAGTCTTGTGAATAATAAAGTCCCATTCATCATTCCACCTTAATTTAAGCATTTCTTTTGGCGTGAGAGCAGTAGTTCCATAACTAAGTACGCAGAATCGTCGGAAAACGTAAATTACACTTATCACCCAAATTACGACAAATATCCTGCACAAAGCGGGAAGAGCTCTCCATTTGAAACGAGTTCTGAAAACAGAAATAATCTTTTTTATTATCTAAGAGAAAGAATATACACATTATTTGAGGTCAGAATAACGAATTGCTGGTCATTTAAGAAAAAATTATATAAACATCTTAATAAATTTAGTTTTTGAAAAATGTTGCAAATATTTGAAAATAAAAATTGCAAAATCTCACTTGACGAAATAATAAAGATGGTCAACGGTAGCAGCAGCTAATAACACTTTGAAGACAAAAGCAGGAAGGTAATGATGAAGGAAGAGCGTACTCTCGACAAACAAAAACGGAATGAAATGAAGCAAATATCCACCCAGTAATACTCTGCCAACATCCTGGAATCTGTTCCACTCGTATTCATGTATATCAAAATATAGTCTTCTTCTTCGCATCAGATATACGACTAATAACGTTAAATATATCAAAATGCAAAAGGTGCCCGAGTACCAGACCACAATATTTCCTATGAGGTGTATCTGAGCCTGAAAGAACACATGAAATATTTATTATTGCATCTAGATATGCGAATAAAGTATTGCATATTTGATTTGCGATTGGATGCACATATCTTTATTTTGACTTACATTACTATTTTCATCGACCCAGTATGCGATGCCCCGAGTCATGAATGGCCAGTCGAATACTCCGCTTGAGTACATGTGACTTGAAGCTGGCTCGGACATACCAAAGAGCATTTTTGTTTGAAGTTCTACCAACTTTTGCCAAAAAGTGAGTTTCGTGCCCTCCAAGGGGATCATTTCAGCGTTAATAAGATCTCGTTCTCTTTGCTTTTGATCTTCGCTCTTGGTGTACCTAATGAAAACGATGAAATTGATGAAAAATGTTTCATTTATTTCTTGAATTATAATCAATTGATTTGAGATACCTGTGTTCTTCAACATTCCAAACTGTATTGGACTGTTCAATATGCCTGTCGGCAACAATCTCATGTTGGTTAAACCCCCAATCGGGCAGTTGTCTACCGCTAAATTTGAGCGCATAGTTGGTTGTAGTATGAATAAGTCTGACTTGGGTTTGGATCGCATGCCAAACCTCGCCTGTTTGTTCTTTGTTGACAATGTCAACTTTCCAGAGACTTTGCGCGGGCATAGAAATATTATAATCCACATAGCAAGAGACCTCCTGACTTTGCGGAGTCATAGGTGCAGCGACATCGTGCGAATTGAGAAGACGACTGGTGATTCCATGAACCAGCTGGATTACATCGCCGTGTTTGATCGGCTCGCTCGGTTTTGTTGCAATCAAGTCGTTGATCTCAGGTCTTTTCACTATCCACCAATTATTCACGTCCTTGAAAGAGTAGCAGGTGACTTGTTGCTGGTGCGAGCTCCCGCGACCGTCCGGATAGTTGATGGGGTACATCTGAGTGTGACTGTGCAGCCAGCAGGCTCGACCGAAAGTATGACGTAGTGTGATCTGAGAACCGTGGGTCACCTCAACCGGCTGACCTTTTGTTATACTTGCAAGACCACCCTCCAGGCTAGCCTGAAAGGCACTTGTCATGATCGCATCGTGGGGGCCGGCTTTTGTTAGTAACGAAAAGTGTATGTAAAACACAACGAGGTAAACAGTCAGAACAGTTCCGATCGTGCCAATTGTTCGAAACAAAAGTTGGTAAAGCAAAGTGGCTCGAGATAACGCCTTCCGAGCGAGCATCTGCCAGTAGTCCTGTCCAATCAGGTAGACCCCCAAAAGAAGAGAGTAGAAACCGATGTACTTTACACTAAAAAATTTTGTTTAATTGATATTTTTTTCTTGTTGATCAATATTTTAAGTGATGATATAGAACGAAATGAGATAGCACATTAGTTATACACTCACCACATAGCACAGGTCAGATTAAATATGCCACTCATTAACCATACCCACCACATCAAACGAGATGGATCGTACGAGATCTTGCGAAATTTCACAATTGAAAGAATTCCCATAAGGCAAAATTCAATCAGAATACTTTCGAGCAATATGAACCTCGATTGAGCCAGCAGTGCGTTATCTGGAACGATACAAAAATTCAACTTTTCATATACAATAAATCACATATTAGTTTTGTATTTTCTACATAGATCAGTTATAATTACCAAACAAAATGAGTAGTCCAGCAATTGCTGCACTCCACTGTTTTAGTCCCATTTCCAAAGCCAAATGGTAAGTTGTCGGAACTATAAGACTACCACACAAAGCTGGAACAAATCTCATGGCAAACAGAGGAACCTTGTCTGAATAAGGACTACCTATTCTGTCAAATTTAAAACTTCCATCGTATCCTGCCAGGTACGCTGCACCGGATATCACAAGTTTTCCCAGCGGAGGATGGTTATCAAAATAAAATGTTCTCTTCAGGTACAGGCTTATGTATTTTCCATAGTGCAGCTCGTCGAATCTGTTTCAATTATTTGTTAAAAATGATCTCTGCTAATGAGCTTACATTGAAGATAATATTTTTTTGTTGATCGTTTTCTACTTACACGATATTTCTTGGTTCCTCGAGTCTATAAAATCGTGTTACCATTGCAATAAAAAGTAATAACAATGCAACGATATCCAATTCAAAATTAATTTTGATTTTGGTAGATGCTATAGTATCATCAAAATAAACAACCTCCTCTACCCTTTTAGTTTTATCATCTTCCAAGTTAGTTTTTTCGTCAACTGTTGCACTCGAATCATCATCTTCTTTTTTATTCTGAAACAATAAAATGAAAATGTATAATTGTTTATTAATATTATAAACTTGTATTTTATTATAATTATATAAAAGTTAAAAACAACAACCTGGTGATTTTCACGTTTGACCACATGAGCTGAACCTTCCTTCCTATCGAGTTTTTTATCTCCCTCCTTTGTTTTTCTTCGGCGAACTTCCATCTCGTAGTCTGACAAATTTCTGTTACTGGCCGAAGAAGAAATAAAATTTCAGCTATGCCACGACTGCAGATGCGTCTTTTCCACCCGTGTTGTCATCACGCGGTAACAACACCAATCTTCCCTAACGAGACGTTGCATCAACTAAACTCCAACTCTCGTCTCCCTTTCCTTTCACCCACCGCCGCAATGTATCTAACGGTATATCACATATCAGGAATACATTTTAGCGTGTATAACAGTAGAGTCTGTTGTAATTGACCTTTAATACATCTTCGTCCTCCGCTTCTTTTCGTTCTTCTCTTTTTACAGTTAAGCTATGTAAGTAAATCTTACAAATAAATTTCAACACAAAATATATTATACTAAAATATATTTTTTTTATTCCTCGTTGTTGTGTTATCAGTTTAAAGAGTGACGGTTTTGAATTTTGTCGCACTATTTCTCTCAAAAACTATATACTATTATCGCATTTTTGATCGACATTCTGACATTTCTGACAGCAAGTTTTTTGTTTGTAAATAAAACTGCGACATATTTTAGTGTATAGTGCACCGTTATCGTGCGATGATAAAGAAGAAAAATTTTAACAAACGGTATGAAAAAAAAAAAATCATTAGATAAAACAAAAGTAAATCAAAACAATAAATTTAAAATAGCTATTTGTAACTCGACACTAATTATTGTACATTTGCTCATTTTGATTTAGTACAAAATATTATTCCTAACCTATTTTCATAAAGATACAAAACGCGCATGCGCATTATAAGGATTGCTAACACTCGGACCCACTCGGACCAGCTGCATTATTACTATAGACATTGGCAACAACCAAACAGCGAAGATGATGCGGAAGGACAAGCAGCAGCGGAGAGTTTCGACATAATTGTAAGCTGTGAACATAATAAAAAGAGGACGAAATTGCGAGAGTGCAATAAGGCCTCCTCCTACCACCATGGATAACAAAACCCTTGATTTGTCGACCAAACACTCGATTATGATGGAGGACATCAAATTCAAATTTCTTTGCCTTATTAACAAACAGGTGAGTCGTCATTATCATCTGACATGAGCCGAGCCAACGTTTGACATGTACATCACTTCTTTCATCAAATTAATATCACATCACTTTCGTTTTAAGTTGTCCTTACCCTTCAAATTAATTGAAATATGTTTTCACTATTAGATCTAATATTCGTTAGAAATTTATTTATTTGTTCATTTATCAATTATTTATTTACTGCATAATAATTTGTTTTTAGAGCCAAACAAAAATTCCATCGATGGGTGTAAATCCGGAACTGCTGAACCCAAAGGATTGTGAAATATTAAAGGAAAATGATTCAGAGCCCAGCAGATCAACAGACAGTCAACTTTTACCAGACCAAGAAATTTTGGAATCAATTGAGCAAATTTATTATGACGAGTCTGATGGCACATTTGATCCGTGCAGATACGAGCTTGAGAGATTACCGAATGTGCTTGATTCGAAAGATATCGAACGATACTACAAAAAGCTAAAGCAACAACACCAGGTGGTATCGAAAAAAGTGCTGCAGCTCATACTGCAGAAACAGAAGAATTGCAACGACGAGTTTGACAAGATTCTTACGATTGAGCAACAATTACAAGACTTGCTGTCAATCTGTCGAATTGGCCGGACAGACTTGGAACTTGCGAGAAAACAGTTTACCACAGCCAGCTTGGGGATCTTAGCAAATTATAGGAAAAGGCAGATTGTGGAGGATTTGTTGCGTAGTTTGACTACGATTAAAACTTTGGTAATTTTTTATTACCATGAAAGGGATTATGGACCTTTTAAGAGGAAATATTTTAAAAACTAATAGAATATATAGAAACCATAGTCTCTAGTCATGAGATACTAATCTTTAATCAAATGACTTGTTACTCAATATCAATGACCAATTACTAGATCCTAAATACTTCCTAGTAATAATGATTAATTTCCAGTAATGAATTACTAATTATTAGAAACAATAGGGAGAACAAATTTTTCAACTACAAAAAATTTATTGTCATTTTTACTTTTATTTTAGCAACGCACAGAAGACCGAGTACAGGAGCTTCTGAGCGAACAAAACTATCCCGGAGCAATTTCATTGATTCTCGAGTGCCAAAATGCAGCAAAGACTTACAAACATTTTGGATGTATCACAGCATTGAATGGAAAACTGCAGGACACTTTGGAGCAAGTCGAGCAAGCGCTCGATGCTACTTTGGAGAGAATGTGCGTGCAGTTTGATGGAGCGACCTATGCCTCTGTGCAAGATGCTTACTATCTTCTCGGCAAGCCCGAAACTGCTATAGACCAGCTGCACATACACTTTACCGCGGCTATCCATCACACAGCATTCTCGGCGGTCTATACCCACGCAGCTGCTGGTGACCCCAAACGACAATTTAACCAGCTTTGCCAAGAGGTTTCACACAACCACTTCCTACCCTGCCTGGAGGAGCTTTGCAAGTCCCTCTGGGCCATTCTTAGTAGTTACCATTCAATTGTCCAATGGCACAAATTTAAACGCACTTCCGATTCGGAACAAGAGATTGAAGCAAGTATCGATAAACAGTATGCAAAGAAAAAATTACAGAATGGCATTGTCAGGATATGGAATGACGTTGAATCCAAAATTTCAACCTACCTCAGGGCAATCACTTTGACGCATTTCAAATTTGAACAGTTTGTCCAAATATTGAGTATTGTAAATAGGTATGTTGATATTCTGCCTTTTCTTATTCATATTTTATTTATGATATTTATGATATCCAAATATTGTGTATTGTAAATAGGTTTGTTAATATTCTGCCTTTATTTATTCATATTTTATTTATACTAGACAGTTATTTATTTGTGATTTTACATTCCAACAGATTATTGGAAATCGGAGACAAGCTCTATGGCAGTAAATCGGAAAATTTGCAAGAATCTATACGACAACAATGTCTGTCGTATTTCTCTCATTACCACGCTCTGCGACTCGATGAGTTGCGTATTTTTCTTGAGCACGACGGATGGGAAATGTGTCCGGTGAAAAGCACGTTCGCAGTCACTCAGCTGCAGGAATTTAAAAGTCTCGGGCATGTTCTGAACAGTTCACGAAATTGGAACAATTTGTCGGACAGTTTGTCAGAAACTGACAGCTCCACTTCGAGCAACGCTAACGCTTGGTTACAAAAATGTTTGGATGAGGGTACGTCCCCTTTTGGCATTGGATTGGACGACACAATGGACGAGGACATTTTGAGCATACAGGTATAGGCTAAGACATAACAAATAATATCAAAAAAGGTAAACTGACCATATTGTGGTGTAAAAGGCGTCACAAACTCTAATAAGAATACTCATAAGGCAGGATTCTGAAAAATTCAAACAAATTTTTAAAATTGTGAGATTCAAAATATTTGAATATTTTTTTTTACGTTATGTCTACCTATATTAAAAAAAAGTTCGCCGCTGTTACAGTCATGTTATCCGACATTTTTCTGTGTAACATTATATATACACAGAATTTGCAGCACATATACTGCATTTTTGTTGTATATATGCTGTGTAAAATACTTACTATTTTTACTATAACGGGAACAGCGGTGTACAAAAATTTGGACTCTCTCTCTCTCTCTCTCTCTAAAAACAGAAGAATTGATATAAATTTTTGTATGGTTTTTTTAATTAATAAAAAAATAATTAAAAAAAAAAGAAATAAATACATTTTAAAAGAGGAAAAGATGATTTTTAAACATTAAAAAAGAACAAATGAAAAGGGAAAAGAGGAGGAAAAAAGGAGCAATATGAAAAAAATAAAAAAAGACGGTTTATAAAAGAAAAAAAAAGATGAAAAGGGGATTTTAAAAAGAAGGAGAAAAAGAAAAAAAAGAGGATTTTATAAAAGGATGATAGATAATATGATAATATGATATGATATGATGAGTTAATATAAAAAAAAGGAAAAGAAAAAAAGATGAAAGGGGATTTTAAAAAGGAGGAGAGAAAGAAGAAGAAAAGAGAAGGGGGTTTTATTAAAAAATATTCGAATGTGAAAGTTGTGACCAAGAATTTCTATTCAAAATTTTGCATTTATTCCATTGCTGGTTTAAAGAAGCTTATTTAATGAGGTATAGGCAAAACTCCATTGTTTATATATATTTTTTTAATTTATCAATTATAATTACAGGACCAGGTAGATAACTATTTCTCCGAAGAATCAGACGACGATGACGTACCTGACGAATTAAAACGAGATTGCATCGACGAATTCGAGTATACGAAAGTGAATAAAAAACGTCACAAAGTCCGATACAATGGTCCTCTCGTTACCAACACCACTTTAAGTGTTTTGCGGGTTTGCGGCAAGTACTTGCAAATGATAAAACTGCTCAGATCAATCGCCATGACAGTCATCGAAAGTATGATACAATTTTATGAGCTCTACTTTTTTGCCGTTCACAAATTTTTCACCACTGACATTGTTGTAAGATATGCTTATTGTTCCCTGTCGTTGTTATTATTTTATTATTATATTTAATATATACTGTAATATCTTTGTTTGCAGTCAATATCCCAAAGTGGCGATTACTTGTACAGTAAAAAATTGAATCTCACGTTGTCACGTATAAAGAACAATTTAATTATTGACGAAAACGACGAGAAACATTTGGAAGGCAAACACAAAGTGAAACAACCTCATTTATCTTCCATTGTCAACCTGTCAGATTCAGAAAGATTGTACGGTCTTGCAGAACGAGCAGCTGCTGTCGAATCTCTAATATTTTTAGGCCAACAGTACGAAAACTTTAAGAGTTATTTTGAATATTTGACTGTAAATAGCCCGTGGAGTGAATTGCAGGTATGAACAATTTCAATATTTTCAATTTCTTATTTACAATTGATTGTTTCAAATTTTGATTCAAACTTGTAGAGATTTATAACACATAATAAAATGTTTATTTTTTATTGTATACAGCAATTTTACGCACAAACGATTGCTTCGGCTGGAGATCTAAGACGACCGATTTATATGCAGGTGGCGTATCAATCGATTGATACGAAATATATTTTGCAATTGATTAGTAAAGTTAATTGGGAAGTTCGTGATGTTATGTCACAGCACAGCGAATATGTTGATGTATTACTGCAGGTAAAAATAATAATAAATAATTGATGTATGGCTGACAAATACGTAACGAAATTTTTATTGAGTCGTTTCGTATGCAAAAGAAAAATACAAAAGTTTTTTAATTATATAAAACAAATTTTCTCTCTATGTTTATTGAAACGAATAATGAAATAAAAAGAAAATAACTTATGACGTTAACGGTTCGTAGAAAATCAAAACGTTAAGAACAAAGTTGAATGAAATTGGAAATAATGTGCCTTTACCTAAAGAAGCCTACGCGTTAGTTTGGGAGAACGTTGCATTTTTAATAGCAAGAACTTTGGTTGATGGGTAAGTCTCTTTTGTTTTGACTATACGAAAATAATTATCATTATATGTCATTTTAATTATGAATGTTTTTATTTTTTGCTATTCACTTAACAGATTTTCCGGAGCAAAAAAATGTTCTAATGGGGGCCGAGCCTTGATGCAACTTGATTACACACAATTGGCTTCGGAGTTTGAGAACGTTACATCTTTGAGACCGATGCCGTTTAAAGAGTATATTGAATCTTATGTTAAAGCATATTATTTGACCGAAAACGTCTTATTAGCTTGGATACAAGAAAAAAAGGTTTGTGTGATATACAAATAGCTCCGTATGAAAATAATTATTCATATAGCATAAATCAATTCCTTTATTTTTTATTAATCCATTAATTTCTTTTATGATTTATTCAAAGTATTTACTACGTATTAACTAATGCTTGATGTTACTTTAGGAGTACACGTCGAAGCATAAAATTGGTTTGATATCATGTGTGTGCCAGAACAAAAAAGTTCGCCAACGAATGATAGCATTGATAGAAGAGGAGCAGAAACCAATCACGAGACTGCACATTAAATCGATTAACAGATAGCATTGGACGAAATCAGAAAACGATAAGCTACAAAATTTATATTCTTGTAACTTGACTTCAAATTGCGATATCAATGAGAACTGAAAATTTGAAACTTTATATCTCTTCCCCAAATATCATCACTGAATTTCATTCTACTGGTATAACTTTTTGACGAAGCCGAAAGTTATTTTTGTATAAGAGAATCATTATTATTTCAAGTTCAATTCATTGATTAACTTTGATCTACTTAATCCTCTTCACTTTATTTGTTCGTGTAGATTAGGTATTAGTTGTAGTTTCATACATGAATGTTTTATGAATGTATAAAAAGTTTAAATTGTTGAAAGCGCATAAGCGTATTATATTAAAAAAAGAAAAGAAATGTATATTCAAAATCGTTACATAAAATTATTACTTATTTCGTTTGAACAATTTGCGATCAGCCTAATATTTTTGTAATTTTTTTTCATTTTTATTTTTTTTTTTTTTCAATGTTGAATGATAATTTTGTATATCAAAATTGTATGGTGCATAATAATCATGTGAACATCAGAGAGTATCCGTGTTAAAAACGCCAAAAAATGCATTAATTTCAAACTTGTGACACAGGCAAATTTCCCATGTTTAAGTACTTAGTTTTTAATTACTCTATAATATTTTAGGATCGATAATAAATTCACAAAAAATTGTGAACTTTGAAGATAAACTTTAGCGCAGTTAATGCGATATCAAACTTTACCTCGAGAGGCGCGAGTTCGATGCCCAGTTAATGAATCTTTTTTTATCAAAGCAAAACCTGTTTACGAAACGAGGCTTCTACTTGGGGAATTTCTCTGTCAAAACCCCTAATAATAATTCTTGAAAATTTGTCCAAATTAAGATTATACAGGTGGGGTTTGAACACAGGTTAATTATATTACGTTATAAAAACAATAAAGTATTTAATTGAATTGAAGTTGTGTTACAATTGATTATTGCAGCCCATGTATAGCCGCGTTGGATGTGATCTTCCTTCTTTTTCAATAGAGAAATATGAAATGGTATTAAAAATGGGATTAACAAAACGAATTTGCAAATAAAAAGATTATAAGAGAAAGTTAGAATAACAGAAGTGTAGCAAAACCAAAATGCAACAACAAATGAGAGGGAAACGTTATGAATATAATGTTGAAAATAAAAATGAATTACAAAAAATGGCGGGTTTTGCGAATAAAAACGTGTGTGGTGACGTAGTGGCGGCGCTGATGTGTATATGCAGTGGATGCCGTGGGTTGGGGGGTCGGGCGCGGCAGGTGTGTGAGAGACGAGAGCGCACGATTCTATTCTACTCGTACTAGTAGCGCAGTTGTAGTATGACTTGGCGTACGTGAAAGGTACTGCTTCTGGTTGGAGGGAAGGCGAGCAAGTTGCGCGATCGGTGGATGTTCGTGATTGAAGCGAGAGACGTCTCGTGTGCTGAACTGCTTGAGTGCAAACGATGCAAAAGGCGACCCGTGGCGCCGGCGGCGACGCATGGATCGGCTTCGGCTACACCAGGCCCGCGGCCTCGTGACCGCCGTCGAGTGCTCCACGTCCGGCGGCGGACCCAGCCTCCTTCTAGTGTTCCACCGCACCTTTTCACTTCAACGCAAAAGAAAACGACGACGACGACCACCACGACACCGCCGCCGCCGGGGACGATGACCTCCGCTGGATTAACCTTCAAAAACACGCTCAACGCGTACCTCCTCAACGCCTTCGCCATCGCCTTTATAGTCTTCTGGTGTGCCATGTGGCTCCTCCATCTACTAGCTCTCATTTCTGCGAGGTCCGTACCTATTTCACTTTTTTTTTCCATATTACTCACTCGCCTTTTTTATCTACCTATCTCCTCTCTCTCTCTCTCTCTCTCTCTCTCTCTCTCTCTCTCTCTCTCTCTCTCTCTCTCTCTCTTGCTTTTCTCTCTGTTTCTCTTTGTCTCTCTCTATGTCTCGTTCTGTCATGTTGACCAAATAGTATTTGACGTTGTTATTAATCAAAACCTTTTTTTTCTTTAATTATACATATTTCTACGAGTCCTTGACATTCTTTTTCTCATGCCATTTTTTAATGCACGTTACAGATACCGTTATTTTTTTTTGTTCTCCTTTGTCAAAATTTATCTTCAATCAAATAGTAAAGTGGATCGAAATTCGTGACCCTGACCGAAAATGATGCAGCATCATCAGCATAATGAGTGCATATCACACTATCGATGATGATGATGATGATGATGATGTGATCATAACGTAAATTCATAGTATACAATATCTTATCTGACGGTGCCGTCATCATTCACCAGTGATCAAATGACGAATGTTATGATACTTCTAAATCAAGTTTGGGTTGTAAATCTTGTGACAAAAATCAATGTTTAATCAGAAGTTTATGTTCAAGATAAAGATGGAATTTCAAGAAAAAAAAAAAACCGATAAAATTTGACAGGTGAACGGCATATATATTTCTGTTTAAAAAAATTAATATTTGCTTTTGTTTTAATTTGTTAATTTCGAAATTATTGTAATTAAGATAAGAAAAATTATATGTAAAAAGTTTTTGGTTAATAAGTTAGCAAAGTTTTATAGTAAGGTCAGCGCAACGTTTTCCGTTGACTTGACATAAATCAATTATTGAGGCACGAAGACATACCATATCAGATTATATTGATTCCAACATATTAACAGTTTAACGAATCGTTGAAAAATCGTTGAAGTTGTCTTCATTGACTAATTGATGGTGAGTTAAAACAACTGTTTCAGATAAACATCAGTTTTACGAAAAATAAAAGAATTAAAAAAAAAAAGAATAATAAAAACACAGTTGCGAAACAATTGGAATGTGAAAGTGTTTGAGTAGATATATGTATAGTCATAACGCTTTCACTGTTTTACGCGAATTCGTTCACTGATAACGCTCATCGTACCGCCGATGAATCACCTTAAGCATGCTTTACAGCAAAACGAGCTTTTATTTTTCAACAGTGTCGTTTATTGTCTCATAATTTCCATTGTCAGAACAATGTAATTATCACAATTCAGCAAACAGTGTTCAACTATTATAAGCGAGAATTAAAATAAAGTTATTTATATTTGAAAAAAAAACAAGTTTGGTTATAAATAACTGGTTATAAAATACACTTTAATCTGATGACGTTATGATCTAAAATTTAAATCGAATGTTTGAAGAAAATAACCGCTGATAAACAAAAACTAAAAGCGTTTAATAAATTGACCTACACTTAATCTAATTAGTTTTAAATGTCTTGAATTAAAAACTACTGTACAATGCGCACATACATTTATAACAATTTAATTCTAATTAGTAACTTTGTAATAAAGATTCTAAACATTAATGAAAAGAAAAGACAAAAGATATTCGGTAAGGTCAATTGAAAAATAAAATTAATTATTTATGAAAAAAGAAAATTTGTTGAGTTGAAAAAAAAGAAAAAATAGACAAAAATGTTTCTGACATGATTGATAAAACATGATCTTTTTTTGTAGGTGGAAACTGCATCGGAAAAGTGGTAGCCTGCCAAGTGTGCTGGAGACAGCTCTACCGGGCGTGAGTGTGTTAAAGCCGCTGATGGGCATAGACCCGAACCTATTCAACAACCTGGAAACGTTCTTCCTGATGCGCTATCCGAATTACGAGCTGCTATTTTGCGTGGAGGACGAAGCGGACCCGGTACTGATGCTGGTGCGCAAGCTGATGGAAAAATATCCGGAAGTGGAGAGCCGACTGTTCATCGGGGGTCGAGTGGTTGGTGTGAACCCAAAGATCAACAACATGCAGCCGGCGTACGAAGCGGCCAAATACGAGCTGATTTTGATAAGCGACAGTGGGATCCGTATGAAGGAGGACATGCTGTTGGACATGGTGAGCTACATGACGGAGGATGTCGCGCTCGTGCATCAGATGCCGTTCGCGTGTGACCGCGAAGGCTTCGCCGCGACTTATGAGAAGATATATTTCGGCACGGCGCAGTCGAGGGTATATCTCGCGGCCGACCTGCTTGGGTTCGTCTGTCACACGGGGATGTCAGCGTTGCTGCGCAAAGCCCCGCTCGACGAGGTCGGCGGGCTCAAAAACTTCGGGGTTTACCTCGCGGAGGACTTTTTCTATGCGAAATCACTGGCCGACCGAGGGTGGCGCATCACCGTGTGCTCGCAACCTGCACTTCAAAACAGCGGCCACTGCAAGCTCCACTCGTTTCACGCCCGACTTAAACGCTGGGCCAAGTTGCGCCTAGCTATGCTCCCAATAACCATGATCCTTGAGCCTCTGAGCGAGTGCCTCATCATTGGAGCGGGAGCCTCATGGGCCTTCGCGCTCCTCTTGGAGGTCGATTTGCTTGTCTTCTTCCTCGTGCACATCCTATTTTGGTTCATGCTCGATTACACACTACTAAGGCTCGTGCAGAACGGCCCGTTGCCCTTCAGCAAGATTGAATTTGTCTGCGGCTGGTTTATGAACGAGACCACGAGGCCCTACCTCTTCGTCCAGGCACTCTTCGACCCTCTCATCCAGTGGCGCTCGCGCATCTACAGGCTCAAGAGGGGCGGCGTCGCCGAGGAAGTCAAGGCCAAAGTTAAATACTAATCAACCTTTATTTTGTCCAGCCAACTCTCGCGCGCCAGTTTAATCTATCTCGCCTTGTTTACAATTGATTATTTATTGATGATTGTCCACAAACGCTTACAGTCTTACATTTCGTTAATGAGAGACCGCATTCACGTTTATAATTTCATCCAAAACTAACTTGCTAGAGCATCGTTAGAGCTTCCCGAAAATAAATTGAATCAATTAGTTTTATGAGCGCGCCTTTTAATAGTGAGATTGATTATTATTGTTCGCAAATTTTTGCGATCCATATCGCACGAATTTCATTAATAAATAATTTAAAACTGCACAAAAAAAGAACAAACCGATGTAACTATTTGTTGAGAGTTACACTTCTTGTTACTTGTCTTTGTATTACTAAAATAGCTAGATTATAATATGATTAATAAACGAATTGGAATATGTTCAAATACATATAGCTAATATAATTGTAATCGCCGGAAGGAAGATGTGTTTTTCTGTCTAAATTGACTTGATAATTCACTTGATAATTCACTTGATAATAACGATAAGTTGTTTTGATTTACAACTGAAGCGAATTCCGACGAAATGTGAGCAATTAATACTCTCATAACTATTTAATGTAGTTTTGATTATACTTCAACAAGTCGATTATTCTTTTATTTTTGTTGTGTTATTTGTTTCAACATTAAATTACCTCTGCTTCATAGACTATATTGACGTCTCTCAAAGCGTTTCTATTTTAAAATGCGCGCGTTAATATAGACGGGTTTTTGACTGTTGTCATGTTCTAATGCCTATATTTCATTGCAAGGAAAATGTAAATGAATTGATTTATGTAAATAAATTTAAAAAAATATTGGCTTTGAACAATCCAACAACAAACAAACAAATTTATTTTGTGTCCAAGTTTATTCATTGATTGTCAACAAAAGATTAATTGACATAATTTATATGCAACAGTTTCAAAATTTGTTTGATCAAAATGACCCAAAATGATCAAATGACCTCATAGAAACAAATTATTATTGATTACAGTCAAAATTTCTTCAACTGTTTGGCGTTTTCCTCATAGTGTGACAACACTTTGAGAGGGGTGCGATCGGAAATTGCTTTTCAAGTGCAAACTGCATCTGTATAGTGTAAATAAAAGCATTTCTTACCATTCATACAATGTATAGTACCTGTAAAGCTCTCGTCATACGTGTCTGATTATTGTACACGTTTTTGTACGAAATAAAAGTGAAACAACAAAAAAAGAACAAAAAAATCAGGCTTCTCGTTTGCGTGTCACTTCTCTACTTATATTCCAACGTATTACTATAAATTTTACCTCAAATACAACAGATTTTTGTATATTTATCTTTTTTATAAAATGAAAAGTACATGTATACGCATCATTTCTAATACTATGATAATAATAATATAATATAAGGGTTCGGGTGTGTTCGTTTCTGAAAAAGCGAGAGAACAATTTTTGGTCTTGAGGCAATTCAAAGATCTCATATGTTAAGTGTACCGTATGTTGTGCAGCTTAATAATAATAATTGTTATAGTAATAATAATATTAATCATCATCATCATCATCATCATCATCATCATCATCATCATCATCATCATATTAATAACAGTAATATTATTAATAATAAGGATTGTCCTTTCACCACGTATGCAAATGGTGGCAACAACGACAAGGGACAAATTTACAAGATCAAAGATAATGCGAAAGCGTTCTATCCATTCTGTCGCGACCACCGATCAAATGTCTTGATTTTTTAAGAGAATATTTTTTCTTATTCATGATGTCATTCTTAGACCTAGTGTATGTGGAAATCACGACCAACATTTTTTGTGCGTGAAACAAACATTCGTAGCTCGTAGACATTCAAGTGACTATAAAGTAGCGTGCGTTTGCACGAAAAAAGCTCAACAAGTATTCAAGTCAACGAGAATTCGTTACATGATTAGTCGACGAGTGTTCAATTGATGTACGACATTATAGTTGAATCATCATCAAAGATTATATGTCTTCTGTTTAACTAGCCTTTGTTTGTCGATTCTCTTCGACTGTCATCATTTGATGTGAGAATGTATATTAGATTATTTTGATTAAAAAAAGTACGTTTTTTTATGGGTAAAACCTTCGTGACGTAAATCATGTAAACAAATTTTTTTTATTTAACGAAAATACTATACGTGCAACTTTAATGTAAAATGTTTTAGATGTGGGAGTTGTATTAACACTTGGCAACATTAGGATTCATTTTACAAACATACGCTCTCTGATAGAAATTTTTTATTGGGCAAGATTTTTGAACGCGTATAAGACTTAATTAAATTTCAACATCAAACGTTGTCTTGTATTTTATATATTTATGCCCCTATACCTCCTTCTGATAATTCTCTGAGATGAAATATTGTTTTTTAGATGCCATTCTATTAGTCATCTCGTCGAGGATCTCTTTTAATTTATTATTTTTATTTTGGACAACAAAAATAAAAAATGAATTATACAATTTAAAAACAAAAATTTTGCTATACTTCTATTTTATTTATTTTTATATGTATTTATCAATTTTTATATCTCATTATTTTTTTATAAAAAAGGTTACTTATTTTACTTTAATTGTTTTAATATATATTTTTACTTCTTTAACTACTAAGACTTTGTATATATTGTTGCTCCAGACGAAAAAAAGCCTATTAAAATAAATTATTGAAAAACGGTCTATTTGAACTTTTTGTCTTGTAGATTGATAAAAATGAAAATTATACTTTGATGTTCTTTTTTTAATTTATACATGGTTTATACATAAAATTCACGTCATTTTTATCTTTTATTATGATAATTATTATGAATTGTAATAAATGAAGGAATGTTCACATAAATCACGGATACATTAACGCATAGTAATAATAGCGCTTTTCTGGTGGGATCAAAATTTTCTCTAACATAGTTTTTCAAATGGTTCATTTTATCGTTAGTTAATTTAATTTTTGCTGAATAAACTTTTTTTAATTTATATCATTTTGTTGAATTTCATTTTCAATAAATTTTGAATATTACTTTCTCAAATTAGAAGGAAAAGCGAACAATTCAATCCGGTTTAACGTGCAAACTAACTAACTCTAAAATTGTTAACTAAAATGTTTGAAATATTGTGGACACACTTCAGCCTTTTTTAAAAATAACCTAATAGTAAATACACATAAATTTATTAATATTTAATAAATAAATAAATATTAAATATTAAATATAAATATTAAATATTAAATACTAATATTTAATAAGTTAATATTTATTAAATGTTTTAAACAAAAGTCTACAACCATGGTCTGAAGAGTGAAATATTCAATTCAAAATTGTTGTTATGAGAGCCTACATTGTGCTTCAAACAGTTGATTTTTTCAGTTTCAAAATAATATTTACTTAACAATAAAATGAAAAAATGGTATACATTTTTGTGAACTATATAAAAATTTATTGATTTACATACATTAACTTTAATAAACGAGCTGATAAATTATTTCAATTAGATTAGATTAGATTAGATTATAGCAATTTACCTTTAATATTTTTTTCCCAAAATTTATAGTAAGCAACTTCCAGGTGAGTGAAATTATATTTGCTAAATGATAATCCCATAAAGAACATAAATTGCAAAAAGGTCATCAATCGAAATAGTGGTGATAATATCAAAAGTGTATAGGTCAGTACTGAAATAAATTTTCATTATAAAGCAAATCAAGTCATTATAATCAGTCATAATAATCAAGAGATTATATTATTCTTACAAATTAAAAAACAATAATATGCAGGAATAAAATAGAGCAACCATCTATTTGTTGTCTCAGGCCAACATTTGTCACTGAATCGTTTGTTTTTATAAAATTCCTCCAGTCTAGTCTCTTTATCCATCCATCTTTTCTTCAACCACTTTTCAAGGTCTTTCTTGTCATGTGGCAGCTCTGATGCATCTATTCTCTGGGTATGCAGGTGAACTTCTTTTGGCAAATTCCCCTTAAAAAAATCTAATTCTTTTTCTGGGACCCTATCCGGATATCCCATTGTTATATCGTAAATCGCATCCAAGGCTCTTTCTTGCCGAAGATAATCAACAAGGAAACAAAATCCCGTAGTTTTGGGATGAAGCACATAGTCGTACTTTGGCAACCCGTTTACTTCTGCGTAGGCATCTGACTTGATCTTTCCTTCGTTGTCGCAAACTGTACCTTCGGGAAATATAAGCAAGTGCACTTTATTTTTAAGAGTTGACACGGTGTAATCGAGGCTAAAAACCATTCGACTCTGATCTTCTTTCCAATTGCGTCTCACGAAAATGTGCCCGCTCATCTGCAGCAACCAACCTTAAAAAGCAATGTTTTGTATAACTTTTTGAGAACAACTATATTTCTATTCATGCACAATTTGATATTCTTTTGTAAATATTTACTAATTCATTGCAAATATAATACATTATTAAATTTGTTTAAAATTGATTTTGTATGTTCATACCTATGAAAGGGATATGTCGAACTGACTCTTTGATAATAAATTGCAAATTATGAAAGATGCTATGTTTGCTGTGGCTTGTTATAGACATGACAAAGTTCCAATCTGTACTCGTGCGATGGTTTATTATTAAAATAGCTGATTCGATGTTTGAAATTCGGTCTCCCGACAGTACAAATTTAATATTAATTAAATAGGCAAGAAACTATAAGCATGAATAACTTTTTCATTGATATAAATATTGCAAATCAAAATTTTAGGATAAAATGTAATTACTTACAGAAACGTACAATTCCCATAAAGTATTCAAATAATAATATATTTTTCTGTATAAATGAGGATTCACTAATAAAATTGTACAAGGAAGATACGCGTAAATTATACCACAGGCTATTGACGCATTTAACCACAAAAAACTGTAAAGTAAACCTGTTCCTATATTTAATAATCTTTTCATTTTTAGATCCTTAACCGTAACAAAAGTACAAACTCAGAATATGTCAAAAATAAGTAATCAAAATAAAGTAGATTGATTTTAAGTATCAATTTGTTTATTAAATGAAAATTTTTTTTTCTAACAACACAGAAAGGAGAAACAATTTTAATGGTTTATCAAAAAAGTACTTTTCTATTATATAAGTAGCTGAACTGACACGTTGACCGTAAATAAAATGCTGATACCGTTCAAGTTTAAAGCAAGAAATATATATATTTTTTTTATTTACAATACAAGTTCAAGTCAAATAAGCTTCACATCACTGAGTTTTGACGGCAAAATGTTTTAACGAATAAATTTGTTACACGTAAAATCTTGTATGAATGTTTACATCCACAATTTGTGATTTTTTTTTATATAATGATGACAAATAATCTGTTTTTCTTGTTACTATTTTATTAAAGTTAAGATGCGTATCGAGTAAAAACTTTAATTTTAAAATTGTTTTGTCAGTCAAATCAATATCCTCCAGAACGCTATGGGGAAGAAGGTAGAAAAAGTAGAAAATTATTTGAACAGTTCATATTTGTACATTATGCAAATATCGAAGTATAATAACTAGTCGTATTTGTGCAGATTATCAGAAAAGTGTAATATTTAAATAAACTCTAAAAAGATCAGTGAGCGTAGAATCGCCCATAGCTTTTTGTTGGGACGGTTCAAGATGGTTGACACGCTTACCTCTCTCGTTATTGCAATGCCAATTCACCGTGTGAAAGATATTTCTTATGTATTAAATAATTCGTATAAAAGTTTGTCTTTCAATCGTTGTTCGTAGAATGTTTACATGTTGGTAGAAAGAGAAAAATCTGCATTTTGTTGACTTTTAAAAAGAGGCAGATTTTGAACACCATTGGTCAATACTGTAGCAAGTTCGAAAAAGTGTGCTGTCAGAGTTGAGAGACAATCAGAAATTATAATTGTACGGTGGAGAAGCCACCGTCGCGTTATCAAAAATCCGGGTCGCGGATTTCGATATAATTTCGCTTCGTTTAGGGTTAAAGGGAGATAAAAATAATACACGCGTTAATTTAGAGGAAATAAATATGAAAATTTATTCCTCCGAGAGGAAAAGCCTTAAAGGCATAAAAACCTCTCAAAAATTACACGCTGTGGGAAAAACTTTAAAAATTAGTTAAGTTAGCAACTTGGGGGAGAACCGAACTCGATCGCGATCAGAAACCAACTGTTGTAACAACGGATTGACGTGTAGACGAAAATTCGGTTGTCCCCCACTAAAATTTTCTTATGAATAAACAAAGAGAAAATACATTTGTGTCCTA
>JAQQRF010000650.1:0-35901 GCA_030523145.1 Trissolcus brochymenae
CCAGTCGCTGGGGGAAGTGCTGACACTGGGCCGTGCAGCCGTATTTAAGCCCGCAGCATGGTGAGTCGCTTGCGGGAAAGAGCAGCGGAGCGCGGTAACTGCCGTCTAGCGGCGCGCGAGCGAAGCAGCGTCGGCGGGTGTCGCGCGCGTGCGGGCAGCTATGCTCACACTGCCCTCTGGCGACACTGCGGTGCGGCTGCACGGTTGCCAGGTCGGTAAGGTGGGTCACTTTCCCGAACACTATCATATTTTGTACCATAGAAACATGTGACCACATCCCACAGTGTGAGATGAGTGATGTTATCTCGAATGGTGTATGCAATGGTGTATATGTATGCAAGAAAATTTTGTGAATTTCAGTAGTTGCAGATATGTTTTTGAAATGTTTTATCTGTCATGTCACAGCGTTCAATCTCATTAAAAGAAACTTAAAGTATTTCTGATCGTAGTGCTGAACAATTGAACACAAAAGTGTAAGGCAATACGAGATGAGGGTGAGCAGAACTATAAGTATTATAAGTTTATTTAGTTTTCCCTATGATTATAATAGGGTTAATGAAATTTGGTTCGTCACCGTGACCCGTATATTGTAAACTGCAAATTTTGCAATTAATAATAGGAATTGTTAAGAATAATTCATCGTTATATCAGACGTCGCAAATGAGTCTGTGCAGATCGTTGGCGAAATGATATGCCTAGTGGGCAGTGTAGATTTGTCCTATGACTGCACAATCCGGCCAATCATAATGAAATATAAACTCTTCGTCTGCAAGAATTGCAAGCTGTGCTTGCAGAAGAGTTTGTTTTCCAAAATCTGCGACATAATGTCCTATTTTTAAGTTATAGTAAGAGAGATTATTTGTGGGTTTCACACACTCTTTCCTCCGTAGGGGGGGGGGAACTATTTGTTGAAACCTTAATTCACAAGTTGTGAGTATATTAATGTTTGTTATTCGTAGGAATTAATAGCAAGAGTTTTTATTTGGGTTTAAAATCATTTTATTTTGTTTATTTTTATTATTATTAATTTTTTTATTTTTAGTTTTTGGGTTTCCACTTTTTATAATTCCTTTAAATAAAGGAATTACATTTACAATTAATTATCCATTCATTCCGTAATAAATGGTTTTTCAATCTTGAAGTTGGTGGTAATATAGAGCGCGCGATGTAGATCATTAGGTCAGTAGGTCACTGATTAATGTATTAATAAGGCGAGGGCGTTAGCAGTTGGCCCTTTTTATTGCTCGCGATTGGTGTCGCAGGATAATGCGTGACCCGCATGATTTGAAATGTGCATTTGCATTACTTTTGTTTTTTAACTCATTGTCATGGGTTAGAAAGGTCCAAAAAGGTTTCGTTTTTTTTAAATAATGCAGGTTGCCTAGTGTATATATATTCTGTAGTTTTTGAATATTTTAGAGGATTTGTTTCACGGTATGTGTGACGTTTTCATAGGGATCATGTTTATAGCGGAATTTTGAGTTTGCTTTACTTCGTTTGGAATTTCGAAAAATGCAAGTGTTCGTGCAAGTTATATAAAGTTCAGAAATGTCCAACGGTAGGTATCTTTCGTGTTTTGTGATTTTAAAGTGTCGGTGGTGAAAAAAGAAGTGCGTTTTAAATTTTGATTTTGTCTAGAGAAACCATCACCAAAGAGAGCGAGGGTGAGTAAGCCTAAAGAGGAGAAAGGTGGTTTAGCAGTGGTTTTACTTGCATTATTGTGACTATTGTTTCTGGATTCTAGGGTCTTTCTTCGGTGTAATGGTCGAGCGGTTAATGAGGCTGGTGCACCGGGTAGCCGTCGTCCAAGGGTCACGTGAGGTGGCCCTGTTAGCCGCCCGGGCAGCCGCGCGTGCCCTTGCTACGTTGGTCTCTAGTTTGGAGGACATCTTATTAGGGCACGTTCGACGCATGGCCCTGGAGGAAGACCATCTAGCGGGTTTCCCGGCCGAAGCAAAGAAGATCCCGATTGCGGTCAAGAAAGCTCTAAGGCGCTTTTTTGGGAGTAAGGCTCGCTGGGTTAGCCCAGCAAGCATGCCTACGAGCTTCGGGATTTCTCGCAAGAGGTGTTTCTACTCCTCTTCCAGGACCAGGTTTGGACCGCCCGGGACCCGGAGGTCCGAAAAATTTATGTCCCTCTCGAGAAGGTAGTGGTGCTCGAGGCTTTGGTAAGTGGGGACGGTTATTTGGTTTTTTCTTACTTTTTGTTTTTCTTTTTCATGTATATAATTTGCTTTTTTTTAATCCAAATTGAAGGATTTTGTATAAGGATTAGTGTTTCTTAGTTATTAAGATTAGTCATTGATTAGTATAAGTTTGTATATAGTTTTTGAGGTATGAAAAATAAAAATTTTTTTTCCATATTTCTTGCTCTCTTTTTCCGTGTCCTTCATTCCTCAGAAAAATGTGATTTTAATTAATTATTTTCTGTTATACATTATTCTTATTAAAATTATTTGTTATGTATATTCATTATTATTGATTCTTATCATTTTTTATTTATTTTCAATTATTATGTATTAATTTTTATTTGTTATTTGATCGTTTTCATTTATTACTTATTATTTTATTGATTATTTATTTATTTTCGTTTAATACTCTTCATTATCATTTATTATTTATCGTTATTGTTAGTTCCGTAATTTGTCGGTGATTGTTGCGTTATTTACATTTTGTTAATTTGACACCGATTAATAGCGCCATTGTGACCGATTTATGACGGTGTTGCACGCCGATAAATAGGACATGATACTGTTTGTGGTGTATGGATAACGTTTAGTAGCGCGCTTATCGTATTCTGGTTTTTGCAATAGTTATGGAAAAGCGCTGATGGAAAAAAATAGGAAAATTGTTTTTGTTTTGCCTAAAACAGTGACAGTAATTTTAACGTAAATTTTTATAGGTATTCTTAATGCGAGTTTGGTATGAGTGATAATAGAAAAAAATATGAGGTTATTATTTCCTGCTGTGACCATATCTAGTAATAAGGTGCAGAGATAAGGAAAGAATTTGCTAACACGTTGAATGTCGTTTAAGGCCGCAGCGATCCTGGCTAATTTCGCTGTCGCAATTGTGTGCGCACGGACTCTGCGACGCGGATGTGTGCGTGCATATATTACAGCGTTATCGTACGTTGTTAGATCAAAGAATTTTTCTTTTCGTTTCTTGTTATTAATTCGCTTATTTCTACAGGTTATAACGCTATGATTTATGCTAATAATTTTTGTTAGATAGAATAATGCGATATTATCCTTTCTCGCATAGGTGAGCTTTTTTTACACGATTTTTGTGTGGGTTTTGCTCTTTTCCTTCGACATTTAATATTAGATTTCTTTAAGAAGTAATATTAATTATACTGAATTGGCCGCTGTAGATTTTTTCGAATTTTGTTTTTCTTCTGCTTCTCAACTCGAACACATAATCTCCGCCTTGAAAATCTACGTTTTTCACCTTGCGATCATACTAGAATTTCGATTTCTGTTTCGCGTCTTGTAAGTTTATGATTTATGCTTTACGGAATGTACTTTCGTGAAGGCGCTAGGGAGGCGTGGATCTTTTCCGTATATTAATTTTAAAGAGCTAAATTTTGTAGTTGTTGAAAGGATCGAATTGTATGCCATCATTGCTAGAGTGATCAATTTTGCCAATTTGTTATATATTTGTTTGTTTTGCAGTATAAGATTTTAGATATTCAGGTCGAAGTGTGATCTGTACAGGCTAGAAAAGAAATGTTTTATGTCGAAAAGTTTCATCAATTGTTCGTTGAAATCGCTATTGAAACACTTCCCATTGTCTGTTAGAATTGACTTCGGAACTCCGAATTGGCAAATAAAAGAATGTGCGAATGATCTCGTATAGGGCCAACAATGTCTAGAGAAACCTTTTCGATAGTATCTGAG
Organism: Trissolcus brochymenae; assembly: GCA_030523145.1. NCBI lineage: Eukaryota > Metazoa > Arthropoda > Insecta > Hymenoptera > Scelionidae > Trissolcus > Trissolcus brochymenae. The sequence continues at coordinate 3,900 of JAQQRF010000650.1, forward strand.
CAAGTCTCTGTGATTATCATAGGGGCATGCGTTTTTAACCTAGACGCCTTGAATTTTTGACATTTCTAACATCGTCTAATGAAATCGGTTATGTCGTTTCACGTGTTTTTCCAATAGAATTTGCACAAAATGTTGTGATACGTGAATATGACTCTTTGGTGGCCAATTATCCTATTTGCGTAGTATTCTTCTATTATTTCGAAAACGCATTTCTGGGAATGGTACAATCAGGGGTTTTTTCTCAAAGGATCTGTTTCTCAAAAAGATATGATGATTGTGCGTTTTACTATTCGCCATACTTTTTTTTTTAAAAATTGATGGTCGATTGGCACAAATATATCTTGAATTTGATTTCTTTTGCGTAGAGATTTTTAGTGAGTCGAAGAGATCGTGCAGGTTCACTAGACCATTGAATTTATTCTTTATTATTATACAAAAATAGTGTGTTTCGCCTTTTTTTATCCATATTACTTTGCCAACCTTTGGTTTTTCTGTAAGTATTTCTTGTTTGATGATATAACCCTTTTTCCATAAAACTATTGCTTCAGAATTCATACCGCCATCAGCTTAAATGAAGAATGCCACGGTCCCGTGTTCTTGTATTATTGTCCGATCTGCCTGAACTATATTTGTACATTCGTTTGATGTGTCTCGTGATTTATTTGTTATTGAATCTGATACTTTTGTCATTAAGCAGTTTTCTATGTTTTCAGGCAAATCTGTTATTTCAGGAAAATCATGAGATAGTGATGGAGTTTCAAAATCAGGATAATTAGGGCTATGTTGTTCAAAATTTAGCGGTTCGATTCCATTTTCTGAAGATTTTTGTATAATGATCACGTCAGGATAGAGTACTGGTGGGAATATAGGTCCTGGATCGAAGGGAATTTGGTGGGCGTTGTTGCTTGTCTCAGCGCGTGACGGAACATAACGCGGCTCCGAATTCTGCGGAGAGTCGTGACCTAGCGAAAGTCGTGCGCTTTCGCTGCTATACAATTTCACAGCTGAATGAAACAGACGTTCTTGCATGTTTTTGAAAAAAAAGAAGATGGCGTTCCTGCGCATCCCGAGCCGGTTGACGAAGGTAAGCAACTTTGATACTGGTCGGTTCTGATACCGCAGAATTAGTTCTGCGGGTACTTAATGTATGATTATATCCATGTAAAAATTTTCATCTGGCCCAACGTAGGACCAGCATTGTAAATGTTGGACCAACTTAGGCTGCCAAACTTGGCCCAATGCTGGTATATCATTGGGATGAAACACCCTTTCATCTCCGCCAGCCAACGTTGATTCAACATGGTTTAAATTAATTTTCAACTCTGGATAAAAGTCGAATGCCATTATGTTTGGCATTTTAAGAATTGCCAAAGTTATTCCTATATTAGACGCCAGTTGAATCATCATTACGTTTCAACATTGAGCCATCGAATTTTAAACAACTCTGATTGCACAAATGATCCAATGTTGGTACAACAATGGCTACCAATTATTATTATTATTCATTTTGGAAATTTCATCGTTGGAAATTTCTACATGGGATGATCATCCAGAAGTAGCTTATGTTAAAAGCACACCAGTGTCACTAAAGAGATTATTGATATTAGAAAAAACATTTAAACGTCAGCGCAATGTTTTTAAAATGAGTATCACATAAAGCTGTTTTTCCTAGTCACCTACTGGCAATAGTACAATACTGTTGCATGATGTCTCAGCTAGATTAGTTTTTGCGTGCTTTCCCCTTGATCGCTTTTGTAGCGTCAAGGTAGAAACGTTAATACATCGTACCTTCTCGATTGGCGCGCTTGTCCGTTAGGGAGATGACGATAGTGAGACGAGTAATATGGTCAGTGTGACCGTAAAGCGCACTAAGCAATCGGATTTTTCCACTCCCTAGTACTGAAGTGGCTGTTTGCTACTGAAGTTTAGAACGTTTCATAAGATCTATGAAGGGAGAAGGCAATATAGGTCAATCTATGCACCTAGGTGTGCCGAATCGAATCTACGAATTCGATTTAGTACCAACACACGCTAAGTGTTCATCTCGTTGTTTTTCATCGCATTCGTCATGCGAATAAAATATAATCCTACCTCCAAAGAAAAGCACACAAATAGATCTTATTATTTCACTCCACATTTCTTTTAAGTATCATTTTTCGATCAATTCAAATGTGAATGTATGGGACCTTTTCATATTTAATTTCTTCTTTAAGATTAGTTAGATTAGCGTTTATTGTTTCAATTTTTGGTTTTTTAAACCAGTGTTTCGTGATAACTAAGGCGTAAAATGTAGCGTTTGCTTCTTCCGTTATTATAAAGTCCCTTTCAATTAAATTTATTTTTTTAAGTTCAGTTCCTTTGATGAGGCTGGCGGCAACAAGTAGATCTAGCGGTTACGTATTTATTTAAGCGTCGCTAGATACGAAATATGCAATATGTACGGCTTCCTGTAGCAAAGGCAACTTTGTGATTCGCACTTTATCAGCATGAGAAGTTGAGTATTATTCGCGAAGAACATTTCTTATCTTTAGGTGCATTGTTTCTTTTGTAGTTTGATTCGTTTTAACTACCTCAAAGTTTATCTATTTTTTCTTCATTTATCTAAGTTTAACTAAGATCTTTTTTTCGTTTTCAGTAAGTTCACGCTTGTTTAGGGCTTTATCTTCTTTATTCCAGACCGTTCAAAGGCCGTTCAGTTCCGGCCTTTGTTCGGTGCATTTTGAGGCGTGTTTCGCGGCGGTATTTCTATTCTTGTTTCTATAAGGTTTCGCTTTGGTGAATTTTTTGGTTCCGGGTCTATGGTAATGTCTAGTTTCAACATACGTTTCAATGTCGTCTGGGTCTGATTATTTTCCAGAATTCTTCATTCTTGATTCTTGTCTAGGTCCCGAGAACTTGTTTTCTTGTGTCCCTTTTATTTGACTTCTCGTTACAGGATATAGTTTTCTAAAAATGCCTTCATCGCTGTTGCTTTCGTAACTGCTGTCTTCTTGGCGAGGTTGCGGGTTTTTTCTGAGCTGTTCGCTTTATCAAGGCGCGTTTTCTGTCGATGTTAACGATATATCGTCCGATTCGTCATCTTTGTTGACATTGAGTGTTTCTGAAGTCGTCTGTTACTAGATTGAGACAAATTTTTGTATGCTTTTTGCGTTTACGCATTGCCATTTTTAACTCCGCTTTCATTGTTTCGGCTTGTGGTGAGTTGCGAGACAATGCGTCGTACATTTGATTTACCAGGTTTATATTTAATTTCAAATTAATCTAATCGTGAATTTAGGTCTTTCAAATTGGTTAACCATTGTGAAGGTTGGTGATCAGTGATGATAGTAAGACGCTTGCCATAAACATATAGTCAAAAGTGGTGTGTTGCATAAACAATTACCAATTGCTCACGCTCAGTTATTAAATAATTAGTTTCGGCTTGATTTAATATCCTTGAGGCGTAAGCCATTGGTAGAACATTTCCTTCTATGATTTGATTTATAACTGCACCAATCGCATAGTTTGATGCATCATTAGTTAATCTGGGTATTGCAACATAGGTATGTTTATTATTGTGTCTTAGTGTGTCAAATGCGGTTGTTCGTCTGTCCATTCCAAATTTATCAGTGGTCTTGTTTCGTGATGTTTAGTAAAGTTTTCTATAAATTCCCTGTAGTAGGCATCATGTATTGAAAGTTGGTGGGGGCGTTTTCCAGGTAAATTCGAAATGTATGTAATGTAAAGAAGTACTGGCTAGGGAGTCAATGATTTCTGTATTATGCATAATTTTATATTTTTGGTTTTCTTCATCAAGATTGGAAAGGTCGACTGGTTCTAATTCGACGACAGGTGTTGAAATTTAAACGGGCTTAGATAAGGTGTTAAATGCGTCCGTATATTTCAAATCGTTTTTTGCTGAGATAAGACATTCCCCGATGTAAACGTTGTCAGCAGTTTTGACGCGCCCCAAAAAACCCACGGAAATTAATTGAAAATTCACAATTTGAACATGAATTAATTTTCTACAATGTACAAAAATGTTGATTTACTTTGATTTGCACCTTGACTAAACGGAATGCCGCAGCCGTCTATTTTTAGAGCTTTATCTTTATAGGAAATGTCCTCCCTACTCCTTCACTAAGAAAAAATTTTGAACCTAAAATTTTTTTTGATAGAAGATTCTTCATCGCGTACAACTTTAAATGGTACTGATTTATTCGCTATTGTTGAAATTATTCGTTCGCCCGTGAACACTGGAATCGGTGTAATTCCAACAAGGTCGTATTTTATGCTGGCGTCATCAACAAGTTTTTGAGACGGCTTCATTTAACAATATTCAATTCGACGCCTGTATCGACTAAACATGTGGCGTTTCTTTTGATTGATTGGGGGCATTTAATTTTAATGGTTCGAGCTATCGCGATGCCAGCGTGGCCCAACATAATTTTGGCAGTTACATTTGACCCAAGGATTGATTCGACCCGTCCTTCCGGGCCACAATCATGTTTTTTAGAGTGTTGGATATCGTTCTGAGGCAAGTTCTCGGCATTGGTTGAATATATTTGTCCTTGGTTATTTTGGGTGCGTTTTTGTTGCATAAAGGGAGAATTGAGCATGCTTGTTGAGTTTTGTTGCCTACTATCAGTCAGTTTGTAAGCATTTTAATTTGATCAAGAGAAATTTGGTTGTCGTTCGCGTTAGAGTTATATCGCGGTAGAGCATTGATGTCAGTTATAATTATTTCCATTTCGGTTATAATTAGTTGGACTTTGGTTGTAATTTCGGTTATAGTTATTAAAATCCGAATTGTAGTTATGACGGTTGTGAGGTCTAAAATTTTGATGATTTTGAGAATAAATGTTTCACGGCGCAAAGTCGTTGTTTGGGCATCGGATTCTGTTCAAAAAATGGTCTTGTTGTTAATCGTTGATGTCGAAATTATCGCAGCGAGAATTATTTGTATAGTCGTTTTCTGGTCTAAATCTAGATTATATCGGTTATTATTTCGATTTAAATTGTTCTCGAAATTCTGATTTCCTTTTAAAATTAAGTTGAGCTCAAAATTCAAGTTTTGGTTTCCACTTCTTGATATCATGTACAATAACTCACGGCACTGCTCAGAAGTGTGCCCACTGTTGCAATGTAAAATGCAGTGGCAGGCTGTTTGAATTGAATTGCTCGTTATCGTTCGTTTTGTGGCATGTAGGGTTCTGGTTTTTCGGAGTTTTGACTCAACTTCATTTCAATTATGTCAGCAGAGGCTGGAGTATCAGGTTGTTTAACTTTTGTTCTTATTTCTAGCTCAGGCAATACAGAATCAAGAAAATGTTCTAATGCAGTTAAGTCGAATAAATCATTTAACGTATTTATTCTCTCGGGTCCAAGACGTGTAATATTATCTATGTCACATTTTGCTATGTTCACGGGCGATTCAATTCTATCGGCAAAATATGAGCCCGAATCTCCTTGTATCGTGATTTCGTTTTTGATATTGCCGAGTAAGGTAGTGACATTAATATTGTCGCCAAATTTGCATTCAAAATCATCGATTAGATCACCGATATTTCGATATTGAGGTAAATTTCTGTAATAGTGATCTAGCACTACTTCAATTAATTTTCTACCTAATAAAATAAGTGAGTTTTGTTCTTTAAATTTGACACGATATGTCGTAAGGAACGTGTAAACTTACTAATGTAGATTGGTGATCTGTCGAAAATGGTTATCGCGTTCGACGCGTGCCAAGCTTCTAACGAAGCGCACTCGTTTCTAATTTCACGTATGTTTATATGATTTAAATTGTCGTACGAAGGCGACTTTTCACCGTTTCCTGAGCATTTGTTCATCATTCGATCTACTAGGTCTAATTGATTTTCTAGCTGATCTAATCTTAATATCTAACCTAAATTGTCTAACTCACCGTTATCGGCTAGTTCGGATAACTCGTTGAGGTGGCAGGTTAAGGCGATCGTTCTTCATTGACCTTGGTGGCCGTTACGCCATTCGGTGTAGACTCTGGTCGTAGTTGCCTCTTTTGACCCTCTCTACGTCTGGGTTAACCCTTAGTTGGATTGGAGCATTGGTTTTTGGCTTCTTTTGGTTTTTCGGCGTTGTTCAGGTTTTCATGCACAATTTTCTTATTCAATTATTTACCAAGGATACCACGTCGCATCCAATCCTCGTCGCCAAAATTTCACGTAAGGCTATTATGTCCTTAAATAAACATTCAAAAAGGTATATTTGTTATAACGTATTTATTGGAGGCAAGATCCGTTTAAAAATAATCATTTTATCTTGAAGACGCGCTGTCAGAGCGTAGTCGCGGAGAGTCTAGGTTTTCTTGTCTGGAAAAACAAGAAGTTAATTAATGATTTTTTCGGTTCAGTTTGAATTCACTGGAGAAACTTTTTTGTCTGTTCCGGCTGGCTGATAGACTCTGATCTTTTCCTGAGATCGCAGGACAATCATCACCTCTGATTGCCTCTACTAATTAAGGCGAAGGTACCGTGTGCAATACCCTCGGGGATTACACGTGTCGCGAAATCATCAATATTCGGCTACCGAACTGAAGAAATCCGAGAGATCTCGATTAGCAAAATTGAAACTGAGCGCGAGCTCTCCTGAGCTCATTGCGAGCTTTTATGAGCTTGCAATACGGCCAGATTATTATAATTATAAGGCCAGAGCTTTTACGAGCATTCACAAAAGAAATGTGGCACATGATATTTATTATTCAAATAATTAAAAATGTTTATAAATATTAATTGGTTTTGCCTGGGGCAAAAAAATTATTTTTCTTTTTGTCAAACTCTTTTTTTCCTTTTTTAAATTATTTTATATTCACAAAAGAAAACCATATACAATTTAACATATGGACCGAAGAGAGTCCACATTTTTAGTCAATGCTAGTTCCGTCATCATAGTAGAGAAAGTCCTTATTTTTCATCAAACAGGAACAAATAAGGGTAATTTAGCTCTTCAAACAAGTAGCGAGTAACGGTACGTTTTCCCTTTAAAATAAAAAAAAATTATGGTGATTTGCCCCGTCGAAAAATTTTGGAAACTATTACTATATTTGGAAACTATAACTAATAAAAGTCAAAAAAGTCAGAAAACTTGAAAAGTGATCTACAAAAATCATCATTATCAGTCGAGCAAGACCGGGAGGTACGCTCTGGCACTGTCAGAAGGGCCGTCCCGGATTGCGCCACATACGGTTTCTGGCGTTCTCCACGGGAGAGCCAGCGGTAAACGGTTTCGCGAGAAATCGTTTTTTCGTTTACTCACCTGGGGGGTGCTTGAATAGGATCGGTTCCACGGTTTAAACTGAGCACCGAGGAGCACATCCTGGATTTTGTCACTAGAGGCGCTAGTTTTTTGTTATAGGCTCGTTAGGTGACGATTAATAAATACCGAATTCAGAATCGCTCTTTTCATATCCGGACCTTAAAAGGATCGTTAAGTATCATCAAAATCTATTTTCGCGAGTGAGGATTCGATTGTCAGGATCCTGGTTGCTTAAATTTTGAGTTTAACTTAAGAAAGTAACTAAATTTTGATATATCAATTTCAGTAGAAAAAAAATTGTAAATTTATTTGTCGGATATTTATGTTTTGGAGAACCTATTTATCTAAAATTTTAAATTGATATTTACTCTAACTTTAACTTTGTACTTCAACTTAAGAACACGTTTCTTCTTCCGTAAAGCTAAATTATTTTAATCGTATCTGACAAAAAAATACAGGTAAAGATAGTTACTGTTAGTTAATAAAGTCTGTTTCTCAACTCAATAAAGCAATCCAAATGTACAAAAATTATCATTTATTAAATAAACAAAATTTAACATAAATTCATACAAAATAAACCCTAAATTTGAAACCAAACGTTTTGTTCACTTTAAACGGAACTTTCTTAAAACAAAAATAATAACAGTTACAAAATAATTTAAATACAAAAACCAAATACCGAACGGTAAAATCCGAAGTTTTGTTACACATTGTTATTCCCGAATAAACTAACTCAATCTTATTGTATACTCTATCAACAGAAATTTTTTCATGTTTATTACCAAAATTCGTTACAGAATCGTATTTTTGTAATGCAAGAAGGGAAAAACTGTCTACGTTGCCAATCTTCTGACGCCGACACTTTACTCACCATAAAAATTACAATTTCACGAAAAATTGTTAAAACGTCACCAATTTTTCCAGGAAACGTAAAATCTACGGCAAATTGTGAGACTAGTTACAAATTACTTCACAAAAAAACAATCTGTACATTACATTACTTTACGATATTGTAATCGAAACTTAATTATCCGCGCACCGTCACTCATACCATCAACTTAATTTTACACTCTCTGAAGTTAAATCTTTGCATCCACAATTCTAAAGGAATGTATTTGAAGTTAACTATAAAATAGTTCAGGATGAAATTCACTTCTAACATAATGATCCAAAACTAGAAATCCAAATATAAATTTTTCGCAGACCGGCAAGATAAATAACATACGTTTTGTAATCATTTCGCATAATTATAAAATTATCTAAAATCTAGCAGCGCGGAGAAACATACAAACGGAATGACCACAGGTGATCTTGTCCCTACGCTTGGTCACGTTTAATGGCAAAAGCACGTTCGGCAGCACTCGTTATTCACAGGATAATGACACTTGTAGAACTTTTTCTTCGCCTCAATATTCTGTACCTCAAAAGCTAGCGATCTCCAAAATTCTGCTACCAAGGAAATTAAACTACTTTTCTTTGCTGCTAGAATTGCGGGAACGAATAAAATGATCGTGCTTAAAATTCCTTAGAAACCCCCTAAGAAACGATGCGGAACATTTTATTTCGTCTAAATAAGCTAGAAATAAACAAAACAAAAATTTTTAATCATGCATACATCAAAGCATAATTATGAAACATCTTGATGGACGATAACATGCAATGTCGTTAAGCGAACGTTAAAACCGTATATGAAATTCATCTACCTTATGTAAAAAATAAATTCCACTTATTTTTGTGCCAGAATTTTTTGTAGAATTTTTTGATGGGGCAATTCTCCCCTATGGGCCATATTACCCTTGATCATATAGTCCAAGTCAAAGATTATTTGGAAATGAAAATTCTCCCTATAAAGCATAATAGTCTTGATTATGTTTCTTGGACCTGAGGCACGGATTTAGTATGCAATTAAAGTCGATATTTAAAAAAATATATAGATTCTGGATTTTCTATAACTCGGTGCAAAATTAGTCTTAAATTTCTTGTTTTCATTTTGTCAACATAATGATTCCCTTTTATAGAACTCTTCTTTGTTTCGTACATGAAATTGGTTTCTAGCGTTTTGAAGTTTTGAAAAATACCAATTTGTCGTCACCTGATAAAAAGACACGGGCAGTCAAAGGCATTTATTCGTACATGGCCAGAGGCACTGCCGTGTCTCGCGATAGTAGTAATGATAATTATATAATATAATAGTGATAATCATAGTGAATGCATTTCTCAATGATATTCTTATGTTATAAATCCAATCCTTTAAAGCTAAGACTGACTTAAGGACAAGAACTAGTTCTGCTGACTGCGAATCGTATTTTCAATAAATAGATAAGCAACATGAGCTTGAATAAAGGTTTCTGCCAGGACTTCTTTTTTCTAAATGAAGAAGATTTCTAATTGCGTCAATCATCTTGCTTGCGATATTTGATGTCACTATAATCAATTGAGCTGAAGACCAATACAGGTTTTTATAGACACTTATTAATAATTTGAACAAAAATCATTTAAAAAAAAGTTTGATAGAATATTATTCAATGAACATCTGAAATCAAGTACATATATAATAAATATAATGTCTTTTTAAAGATATTTTAAATTATCTGCGATATTTTAATTCTAAGATAAAAATTTTATTCAGAAAAAATTCAGTTTAATAACATAAAATATTTCAGAACTTGACATTATGATTGCGAGTTCGAAAAACTTATCTTTAATACAATTGATCAAATTTAATAAAAAATTGCTAGAAATCTTTGACAAATTGTAATACTCTGAAGTCACTAGTAGTATATCAGGCATATTTTTGAAACCATGTAACATTCTGAAGAACTTGCCTTTGCCTTGAAACTAATTTTTGTTTTTCAAGGGAAATCCCGACTTATAGGAAATAGAAGCTAATTTTTCAAAGTTGTTTTACCGAACGTTTTGCTTCATGAGTAAAAAATTTAGACACCAAAATAATTATAAAAAATTGACAAAGTTCAAAACGATTTCTTAAAATGAATCCTTGAAGCAACAATAAAAAAAACACAATATGCAATCGGTTAAGATTTGGATAGTCGTATTTAATACAGAAATATTAAAGCAGCAGTCTGACTGCCGACTTTCATACATAACGTGCCAAGCGCTTGAGAATTTTAACTTCAAAAGATTCGTAATACAAATCTTTAGGTTTCGTTGGTTCAACTAGGTTTTGTAGATTAGTAACTGAAAAATTGCGAAAAAAAAATTTGCAAGTAATTCTGTTACTGTAACATCTTCGATCAAACTTGAATCTGTTCGGAAAAGATCTCTTCAATTTAACGTAATAGCTTTATAAATCCACATTATTTTTTCAAAAACCTGCGACAAAATGAATTGTGATCCGCAACGTTTGAGACTTAAATCGGTTTGCCAGCTATAGTTAATTTTGACTTGATTTTGAATATAATTTCATTTGATTCACTAATTTCGATACTCGATTTCAGTTCAATTTACTCTAACATCACACAAAACGTGTATGATTAAAATAATAAAGAAATAAGATTTTATTATAGTTGCTTCAACTACCCAATAGATTTTGTCAATATATTGATATTATTGAAAAAATCTTGTATAAATGAAATGAAATAAAACATTGTCAACAAAAGTATTCTCTTGTTCAGTTTTAATTTTATCTTTCCCGAGTTTTGACTTGAAAGGAAATAAACACACTCCACGCATCATGTCATAGTGGTATTCAAACAATATATTTTGAATAGGGTTGAGTCGATATTTGTGCTTGAAAAAAGCCGTACTCATATTGCAGTGTACATCAGTGTTGCTAGCTTAATATTTGTCATCACATAGCGTTATCACAACTATAGCGTGTGCAAAAAATGAAGCAACTTATGACACTCTACCATGTGGCAAGTACTTATGTGGCAAGTATCAACTAATTTTGATATGACACCAAGAAATATTGTTTCACTAGAGAAGATTAACATTTGGTTGAAAAAGCCTAAGACTGAGATAGCTAATGTCTTAATCATTCTTCGTATGTATATAAAAGTATCGACCATCGAGATATCTCTTTATACGTTTTATTGTAACCATTATCTACAACGTAAGTTGTTGATCTAGAACTTTATTTATTTCTTTAGGTGAAATAACTAGTGATCTGTCGGTATAGTTTATCGCCTGTCTACAAGAATTGATTTATTGCTCCAATTGTGCTCTAAATAAGACTTGTAATTTTCATTTGGGGTATATGTCACAGAAAACGTTACAAATAACGTTTCACTTAAATATTCGATATTTATGATAATAAAAATAATAAGTTATTAATATTTTCATGACGATAACATCTTGAAATAATGATTTCTTCCATTAAGGTCAACCTTGTTCAGATTAAGCGAACAGTGTTGCACTTTTTTGACTTGTAAAAGTCAAAATTGTGCAATTTAAAACCAATCGAACAACATTTTGTTCAAGAATTTGAATAAGAATTACTAATATTAGCTCATTGTCTATTAATCTACAACTTAGTTCACAATGAGTTTTTCGCATCTTCTTTTGAAATGTAAAATATAAAGTAAAATAAAAGTGAATTAATTTTACTTATAAATCATTAGCATAAAAAAATTTTTCGTAAATAAAAAAATTATTAAATTGCGCAAAATATTGAACTAAGTTTTGTAAATCAATCAATGATTCGTTAAAATAAAATTCATCATTCATTTCAGGTCTTGACGTGGCTTGGATACAGCAATTCGGCCTTCAATCCAATTATCTACAGCATCTTCAACAGTGAATTTCGTGACGCATTTAAACGAATCCTAACAAAAGGAGCCTATGTTGGAGGAAATCAAGCATCTGTTAGTGAATGTGGTGAATTCCGTTCAATTGTAGTACAAAAACGAAACGGATCGATCATAGAGTGCAACATAAGTCCTAGATCAAGTGCTGATAGTTGTAACATCGGACCTTTACAACAAAAACAACGTGACACAATTATCAGTGCTATTTGAATATTTATTCGAAAAAGACTTTTTTAAAAAAAAAACTTTACAGAAAAATGAAAACAGAATCGATTTTCCGGTTCACGATTAAAAACAGATGGTTTTGTACTAAATAATCAATTCTGATTTATCGAACTGTTAAATAAAGTTGACTAGTTAACATCCAAAGAGCATTATAAACATTGGTGAAGGTTCATATGTATTTATTGGAATTATTTTCTTTAGGTATGTATTCGTTTCAAAATCATGATAGTTTTTTACTGACGATGAACATAAATAGATAAATAATTTTAAAACATCTCTGATTAAGTTGATATGCCTATGTGACAGACGAGTTATTGCACATGAAAGAAATACCCATAACATATCATTAAATGTATGGCGTTTAGTGGCTCAACAAAAATAAATCATGTAACGTCTAGATAATGTGACCAACTAATGTATGTAATAAATCGTTAGATCAGTCATCATTCATGTTATAATCATCATAAAACCATTTTTTTCATATCGACCGCTAGTTCTTTAAATTACGATTCGAAAACCTTATGTGCATCATATAATTACATGAAAATATTTTTACATTACATTCTATGATCAGTGTAATATTCCAATAATGCACTTGGTTATTAGTTTTACTCAAGGGGACCTACTATGAAAAATAATCGAAAATCAATTCGTTTTTCGATCAATTATTAATGCCAGGTTTCAATAGATTAAAGCCTATTAAAAAATCAAGCCTATTTTCGCACGTAATTATTATTTACGTAAAAACGTCCGTAATAAAATCGAAATTTTTTTATAGGCTACGTCAACTTACGTACTTACACGGTAGCAGATCTATCATGCACGAAAATTAAAAAGCAAGAACGCTTTGAGAAGAAATATTTCAATTATTATTAATTAAATATTTCAAATATTAAATACACTGTTGAAACAATAAATTTAACAATACGATTGAAAAACTTTTTGATGTGTTCTGTTGCTGACGTACAAAATAAAATTCAAAAACATTTACCTAAAAAACATTATTTTGAAATTCTTGAACTTAAAATGATTCCTCTCCCTATTTCTCAACCGATTTTGATTCTTGTTATTTTAAATTTTCCATTTCCTGGAAAAAGTTTTTATTTAAATTAAATTGTTTTAAGCAATTTTAATTGAACACTTTATCAAAAACTTCGCTTTTAATTATAAGATATGAATAAAATACTACAGTTATGCTTATATTTCGGGGTTCTATCGCCAGAGTAATAGATTTCTTAATTTGTACCAAAAGAATCAAAACTTTTCCCATTACTGTTTTCATCACGAAAGTCTGCTAAATTTGAGAAACAGAAGTTAATTCGGTGCAAAAAAGAGAACCAAGTTTAATTTCAAATATGTGTCAAATTAGAAATAAGAATCTGAGAAAATAGATAATTTATAATCATAAAAAAATCTAAAATTAAAAACTTTATGTAAAAAAAAAAAAACTAAATCTTTATGTAAAAAATCATTGATATACTGACTTTTTATTATTTATTATCTACAAATTAAATAATTTCATAAGAATCTCTTAAATGAAATAATTTTTAAATCGGATGAAATCGTCCGTTTTAATACAATAAATTTTTCGAGATTTGTGCTAAGATAATGAATGTCAAATTTTGTTTTCACTTCCCCGACTTGAAGAGCTTTAAGAATATTGTAAATATGAATGTGCATATCTCCTTTACTACTTGAAATAAATTCAAAACTGAATATGAAAAGAAATGAAATAGTCCTCTTAAAAATGAAATTAGTTTATTATTATTCGACATCGAACGAAAATTTAACCATTAAAATTTTAAAACAATGATCCAAACATTTTTATGTAAAATAATTAATTACATGAACCTTCAATCATAACATGTTTTTGAAAGCACTTGTCTAAAACGTAGTAGATGTAGTAATAACAAAAGCAATTGATTCCAGCCTTATTTTAATTCGACGAATAAGTAAAATTCTAGTTAATCATCCTATTAATGCAAATCATTAATTTAAAACAGAAGTATTATCATGTTTGCATATTTATTTATTGGTTCCAGAAAATAACAATGTATTTTTTTTTCATGTTGCAAGTATGCTTAAAGTTAACGTCACTCTTAAAAGTGCAACGAAAAAAAAATAGTTTCATGAATTGAGTGAGATACTAATTTTGTATAAACCATCCGTGCTCATTGAATGCTTAATTTTATGAAATGATTAAAATTAAAGCATTGCATGAGCAGTTTTTAATTGAAAATAAACAATTATAAAAGTCTACAAATTGAAATTTGTGTAGTTATTTTAAAATAAAATATATTCGATTGTTTAATGCTTCTATTTCGTTTTTATTTGAAATTAATGATTAAGTTTTGATATTTCATTCAGGATTCTTATAAAATCATGAACATTAAAATTTCTAATATTTGAATTATTTCATATACGTAGAACATGATTATCAGGCAATATCGATGATATTTTTTATTGCATACTTGATTTTTTGGAAACATGGTATTTCTTGTTTCGTGCTTACATTATCTTGAATACAGTAGACAATTTTTTTATATAAAAAAATTATAAATAGTTGACGGTCTTGCATCTACCTTCGTAAAATGAAACATATAATGACATTTGGATGCCCATGTATAAAAACTATATAATGAATATAATTACTAGACATACATATGTTTATTAATTGGAAAATTTGACAATTATCCTTCATGACATAGAAACTATATTGCGAAAATATTGAAATGCAGTTACTATGTGATCATTACATGGTTTTCAGAACATCATATGATTGATATATTGTCTTTGTCTTATCATTATTAAGGTTTCATTACTAAGAAATTTATATTTACTTTGTATCTCCAATTATGATTTACTATTTTGTGTTTAAGATTATTTTGTATATTAACATTTTATAGATATGAGTGACTGACAGTGAAATACTTTTCACTCTAATGCCTATACGAAAAAAATTTTAATTTTGGTCATGGACTTGAATCAAGTCGTATCTTTTAGGTAATCAAAACAGATTTCAATTTAAAATTTAATAGAAAATGGAAAAAGTATCATAAAATTCTGATCCTTTTTTTTCTGATTTGACTTACACTTTTTTGCTAAGTTTTTTCTTCTTATTCTTTTTCTTTTTTCTTATTTTTTATCACAGTTTTATTAGTCATTTTTACATTATGTCCTCTCTCTCTTTCTGTTACTCATTTCTTTCTTTCCGGTTTCCTTGGATAGTGATGTATCTATGATATTTCAGATTGATGTAGAGACTGCGAGAGTTATTAAATGAAAATAAATAAGGCATAGATTCTTTTATGATT
Organism: Trissolcus brochymenae; assembly: GCA_030523145.1. Taxonomy (NCBI): domain Eukaryota; kingdom Metazoa; phylum Arthropoda; class Insecta; order Hymenoptera; family Scelionidae; genus Trissolcus; species Trissolcus brochymenae. The sequence continues at coordinate 19,477 of JAQQRF010000650.1, forward strand.
GGTATGTATTTGCTCGTCTCTTCAGAACGTGGTAATAATATGTCATAGAAATGGGCGCTCTGTATTAGTGGGTGGAAAAATTCTGCGCACATACTCGCACTCACATACACTTACTAGTACACAGTGACTTAAACTGTTAAATCATCGATGACGTTCGAAAAACATCCGCATGGCGTGGTGACAAAAATTCGACCGACTGGATTCCTCGGATTATGAACTTTCGATGTTTCTAATTTTAAAACTTTTTTCGGAGATGACATTTTGGCGGTTGAATAAAAGAATTTCCTAATAGCAAGTTTTAATATATGCAAGATGGTCTGCTCAATTATGTACCAAGTTTACCAGTGCATTTTTCATATTGCTCTGTAATCTATTCAGTATAATTATTTTTATGATTTTATTTATCTCAAACATCTGTCTAATTGTTTCCTTGTATATAAGCAGAAAGTCTTTGGATATAAGCCGTTGCTTATAATATTACGTGGTAATACTAGGATTTTCCATGACTTAACATAACTATGAAACATGAATTTATAATATTCTAACACATTTTGACACCTTCGGGTTCTTATTCGGTTAATTGGCAGTATAAAATTATGTCAATATACAATTGGTAGCTTTCTATTTTAAAGTTTACGTAATCCTAATTCTATAAAGTAGAGTGTTAACGGTTGAGTGAGTTAAATAATATCAAATGTAGGACTAGTAGTAGTAGTTCTTGTGTTAGAAAGAATAATTGCTGCTGTTCAAGAGTATAGTCTCTATATAATAAGACATTCGATCGATGACTAACAACCTTTCTAGTAACATAATTTTGTCATCATATTACATCAATGCTAAAATTTCAATCACTTCATGACCTGATGCTCTTGCTTAGTCTGTAAGTGTCAATTCTTCTTGAGGAATACGTTAATCAAAAATCGCAATAAAAACAATTTATCATTCTTCCTGTCATCACTGTTTGGGGAATTGATTGTTAATAGGGTCTCTAGCTCTGCATTTCTAGTAGATCATACTTCGATTGAGGGTCAGTCGTGAAGAATGTTTTCTCAATGAGGACTTTAGTGTTTTCAAGGTAATAATGATGTATCTTTCTCATTATCAGATATTTTCAGACCGGTGGTAATATCTGGGGATTCGTACTATTTTTGTTTGTGGCCTTATTGGTTTAACTGAGTTTATATTAGGGTATAGGTTATTTTTCTAGATTAAGTCAGAAATGGGTGACGCAATGTTGATCAACAAACAGTATCTATAACAAGCTTAGCTCTCCAAATAAAAATGTAAATTTCTTACATTCCAGAGACTCTCGGTGAAATTATTCAGGGTTTCTTCATACAGCGAGTTCAAGAATCTGTGAAGGTACGTGGTTATAACAGTACGGTGATAGATGATTACGGGTGTTCTATCGTGTATAACGTGTGTCCGCATATTTGGATGACGCCTTTCCGAGTATAGGCTAAGGCAACCTCATCCATTTATGTAGCATAGACCATTCTCATTTACGATGATTTTAGCAATGGTTCCGTAAGACTAATGATAATTGTGCTGAGAAATTTGGTTCCAGAATAATTATCAAGTATCTTACTTTTAAAAAGTGTGACGGCTCTGTGGCGGTAGAAGGTTTGGCACTGCCCTAAGTGAGTTGATATACATACATCTTATATCCAATAAAAATGTTATTATTTTTGTGTCCGGACCAAGAGTTGAACAGTCCGCGTCTCCGAAAATTTGCATATAGTGTAGTGACTTTCGAATGTGGGCGAAAAGGTTGCTTTCGTGATTTAATTTTGGCGTACTTCCTATTTTTAAATATTTTTCCTGCCTTTTTAGATGATTGCTTCTTTAGATGAATCGTCCCTGGTTCCTTGAGTTGCCATTTTGAAGGTATTTGTTCGGTCGATCAGAGTTTGCTGTAGTCAATTCTATAATAGAAGTGGTATATGCTAATAGAATAAACGACGATAAGAATTGTATGGCGTAGGTACAACATTTGTTTATAATGCCACAGATCTATTGTATAGATTGTATATTATCTCTCAGTGAGTTATTTACTGGAATACCATGTCATTTACTTTTGAGTTAGCCTTTTTTTAAAGGGCTATTACGATTTGTAGATTAGACGTTGTTGAGTGTTATAACATTCTATTTTTCTTTCGAATAATATATTGAATATAGTTTGTAATGTGGCAGAGCTCATTTGGCTCGAGGACTCTCAGAAGGGACTTTCCTGAATCAACTCGAAGAGTTTTTTAAGGATAGTCATATATAAATGTTGCCAAAGTCATGTGAATAATGTAATTTAATTGAAAGGGGTGATTATAAAGACTAGCTTCAGACCGAACAGTATTGAACGCGATATCGACTAACAAACTTTCATTTGCAGCTCCAGGGACAAATCGCCGCAATCTTTTGTTTGTTTCAGAAAAATCCTCAATTCGTACTCTGCTGCCTATCTTTCTTTAGGAACATCTCCATAGCGGCCGGATCATCAGTGGGGCAGGGTCTACGCCCGCGGATATCGACCGGGGTCGATAAAGGGGGTCTCTATTCCCCCCCCAAAGACATCTCCGCTCAATGACGGATGAGCCTTAATGACAATTCAGGCCAGGTATTGCGTTGCGATCGAGGTGGGAAGACGGTTATAAAGCCGCCAGAAAACCGTCTCTCCCTCTTCTTTTTTGAGTGTCGGCGGTCGTAAAAATTAGTTTCCGTTATGTATTGTTTTTTATTCATTGTAATATTAATATTAGTGTGTTTGAGGGTGGTTCCAGCCAAGCTGTGTCGTGCTTGTTTGGTTACTGCCATTGAAAGGTTTGTCTTTTAACATTGCAATTTTTTCATTTTTTATCAACGGCCTAGTTAATTGTAACGGTCATTTTTTTGTGATTTGAATATCCGTCGACAATTTTTGGCCACTATAATTGGCCGTTAGCTTAATTTTTTTAGGTACATAATTCGAATAAATTGATTTTTTTCTTGAAAATTGCGACGGAAACACCGGAAACAATTTATATGAAGTCATCTTTTTCTTTTTTTGTTGCTGAATGAAGTAACATTGTCCTAGGAATTTCTTGCCCTAAGTTCGTCGGAACCGTCACTAAATGACCTAGCGCCCAGCTTTTGTATTTGTGTAATTCATTAATTTTATTATTTATTAAAAAAAAGGGGTCGTGACCGAATGCACGAACCCCGTTACAAGTTTTTATTTCATAATAATCTTTCTGCATACCGTTAAAAGCCACCACTTGCTAATACCTTCGTTTCTCATGTTGCTTTTAGGCTAAAGAAACTAAGGTATTTCGACATGGAAGACAGCTCCGTCTTCTTCACTAGCATTTTCATTTTAAGATAGATCAATTTTTTTTTTTCATGGTTCTTATCAAGATAGTTTAACAAGTTACAACACTATCTTTAAGTTTTATTGCTTCTCATGTCATTATCATATTTATTTCACTTTTTTTTCACCTGATATTTTTTCCCTATGATCAGCAATATCTTATTCTTACATATTCACTGCAGTAACTAGTTCTAGTTATGCATTAACCTCTTTTAGTGGATTTCTGTGCATTCCGAACGACCAACTTCTGGTACATCAACGTTATCGTAGACCTTCATTTCTGGTGGATTACGTAATGATACGTCAGCAATGACATTTGACTTTATGCTTTCCAATTTCCACCGAACTAGTCGCAATAATATGATAGTGGATTATATTAATTTTAAAGCATAAAATGTCGATATAAACGACCATGGCATATAAGTAAAATAGTCGTATAGCAATAAGTTGTTGAAAAATATGGAATATTATAAATATACACGGCATCTTATTTTGAATTACCACCTTAAATATCTTAGAATATAAGCATCCTACGAAGAAAATAAAATGGGGTAAATTTGTTTATCTTCAAGTAAGAAATATGATAAAATTCTCGATATTCACCAAGATGTCGCTATATTCGCACTTTTGATGTTCATAAACATCGTTTTTTTAAATAGAAATCCTATTTTTTTATTGCAGCTTCTAATTTTTCAGACAAAAATACAAAATTTTTATACTTGTTGTTTTTCTCAAAAAATTACTTCTTGATAGTGTAATTTAGCCTAGAATTATTTTCATTGTTATTTAAACAAAAATTAATCAATTAATCATGGCACGCATGGGTATGCGCGAGTGTTTGTTTGTGTGTGTGTGATTGACCGTCGGCAATAGCATAACACAATATGCACAACGAGGAGGTTGCACGATTGAATTTTCATATAATGTGGCCCTAAAGAAACGAATTTTGGAAAGTCGCCCTTAATTTTCCTGTTTTTGTTGACTGCTGCGAATTTTTTCCCCTTAGTTTAATTTTTTTCTGATTTTTTCATGTTTTAATATTTTTTTTCATTTTTCAAGTTTAATATTACATTTTATTTGACTTTTTTGAAGGAAACAATTTTTTTTAAGAATAATTGTTTAAAGTTTCTTTTTCAACTTCTCGGCAAAGGCGTCCACGTCGATGGAAACTTTTTACCGTTTTGTTAGAAATTTGCGGTGGAATTTCTTGGTATACTTTTTGAATGCGATCTTTTATATTTTTCCGGGTTGCTGGTGGATCACGGAAAACAAGATCTTTAATGTAGCCCCACAAAAAAACTCAGGTAAAAATAGATCCGGTGACCTCGGAAGCCATCTCACGCTGCTACCACGTTCAATCCAATGACTTGGAAATTGTTGATCCAGAAAGTTGCGAACACACACAGCATAATTAGGCAGTTCTCCATCATGCTATAACCACATGGACATTCTAGTATTAAAATTAATTTCTTCCAATAGAAGAGGCAGTGTATTTCGCAAAAACGTCGAGTACATTTGGCCGTTCAATGCTCTATAAAAAAAATAGTTTAATCAGTCGCGTATCTGTTATTTCATATCAAACATTTAGACTATTTGTCGAGTCTACTGAGGATTGGTTTGACTCCAGTTATGACAATTGTGACGGTTTACAATTTCGACATTGTGAAACAAGTTTCGTCAGAAAACAAAACACGATGGAAAAAGTCAGGCCTTTCTACGATTTGTTGTAGAGCTCGATCGCAAAACCATAAGCAATGTTAACGATCTTTATTGGACAAGGCTTGGACGGACATGATATAATACGGATGAAATTTTGCTCCGCGTAGAAGTCTGTGAGCCGTCAATTTTGTGATCTCAAGTTGTTTTTCGATGTTCCGCACACTAATATGCGGATCGTTGTAAATAAATCCCAAAACTGTCAACAATGAAAGATCGAGATTACAATTGTTCATGTGATTTTCAGTCTGCCTATTCCTAGTCATTCGACCTTTTTGAGAATTTTTTACCAATAACTGAATTGTTTTGCATGAAATGTTCCTCACGATTGAGGTACCTTTGACATTAAGTTCGTTCGGCAAGTCCATGATTACCCGTACATTCACCTAGAATTAATAAAATATCAACTATCTTAATAGGAGAATAGTTTCCTATTTTTATTAAAAAAAATGGATATGAAATATGTGAGAAAAAAATTTATTTCTGAGTCACCTTGACCAATATCTAACAAAAAAAAAGTCTCTATAATCTGATATACAAGTTACTTGTGTATCCTACCTAGTCGCTGAGCGATGTGAAGGTGATTAGGCCTAGCAGGTGCACCTAAGCCTAGAATACAGCGGTCCCCTTGTACGGGAGGGGAGCAAGGCAGGACAACCGTCATGTAATCAAGCAACATGCTGATGCCGATTTCTGATTAAAACGCACACACAAATAATATCGTGTGTGCAATACAATAAGTCAGTTGTTAAATTGCAGTTGATGATGATTGATAAATATGAATGACAATTTAATATTAATATCAATTTTATTGTGTATCTGATTTGTTTACGTAACTTGTGAATCCGGCTAGAGAGCTTATTTTGTTAGAAATTAGTTTAGGTTGCGCGATCTAATTAAATCGTGCGATTTATCCGATGTGATTCAGGGCCACATGATACGCAAATCCGATTGCGGAACATCTTCATCGGGCATATTGGATTATGCTAATGCCGACGGTCAATCAGACACACAACGACACACACACAAGGCTATGACGATGGAGAAGAGGCACGAAGAAGTACTGCGTTGTCATGACCTTGGACATCAAGAACGCCTTTAACTCAGCAAGGTGGAGCTGCATTTTGAATGCCCTTCACTTTCTGAGAGTCCCGGAGTACATCAGGGCAATCATCCGCGAGTTTTAATACTTTTAAAACTTTTAACAAATTGAATTGAATAATAGGATTCGAACTACTTCAAAGAAAATCAATGTATTGTTATTGTTATTATTGTTATTGTTATTTCATTCTTTATTCATTTGCCATATAGTGACTTTTTATTATTAGCTAGAAGATTGCTGAGTTCCAGCATAAACAGCATAGTTATCTTGATATTTGAATTTTCTTAAGGTTAGTATTAGGAAGGCGAGAGTTAATACATATGATTATTTTTGTGTCTGTTCATATAATGTAGTGATAATCTAAAATTGCTTACAAAGGTCATCTAAAATGTTTGATTTTCTGGAATCCATTTATTAGATTATTATTATAAAATTTTTATTTAAATTTTTTTTTTCATAGTATCACTTTTTTTATGAGAATGAACAATGTGATGGCGGTGAATTAAAAACTAGAGTACACAATTCTATCATTTCAATTATTATGAATAAATTTAGTTCTGATTCACACTAGTTCGAATTAACAACGCAACGCCTTCTTTAAGAAATATAAGTTTCGCGTTTTTTAATTGGACTAATATATTTTTCGTAATGAAATTTGATGTTTTATTATAACTTTTATCTTAACAATAATAAAACCACTCTTTATAACATAAAACTCCAATGATATGATAATATAACCAATTGATCTAAAACTTTCAGGCAAACCGCGATAGTGGGCACTACAATACCTTTTTTTTCCGGAGACGAGTAACTTAGTCAATGTTCGTATTTTCAAAACCACGTTACATAGAAAGCTCTGAGTCGGTGTTGCATAAAAACGAATTAAATATTTATAATTCTACTGGTGAATGGTCCTTTTATTATAGTAGTATAAGGACGATTATAGCCACTAACCTCAAAATGTTTCGAGGTATAGTGGCTATAATCGCCCCCTGACAAAAAACTGCTTGATCATGAAAAACGGAGAGAAAAATGCTGCAATATAGAAAATTATTCAGGGCCGCTGTAGCTGTCAATGGCGTTCGGTGGCGCGTGCTGTATACTTGCAGTGACTCTGCGCGCGCAAGATTTTTTGGTGTAACTTACCTGCGCGGTCAATATTGAATTAAATAAAAACCAGGAATGTTAAAAATTAATTCCAGCGTTACAAGTATTTAGAATTCAGTGTATTAGGATGTAACAATTAATTTCAGCGTTAACCTGAAATTTTAAAATGAATTCCAGCATTACAACGATTATTTAAAAATTATTATTTATATTATTTATATTTAAAATTAAGATGTTAAATTTTTAATGAAAAGGGATGGTGGGAGAATGAAGCTAAAATAAAAGGACAAATAAAAATCTAATTAATACTAAACGAACATTGACTATACGCCTTAAAATTAATAGAAAGTGTTGCGCCCGGCTGAAAAAATTAAAATGTTAGTTATTAATAACAAACCTTAAAATATGTAGGAAAAAAAAACTTACATTGTTCTTCGACGCGACAAATTTCGTCACACTCGGCCAACGCTTTCGTGGGGACCAGAGTGATACGCCTTTCGCAGTCTTTTTGCGGCGTACCCTCTGAGAAGGTCGTGAGCCTTCTCCTGAGAGTACTCCACAAATCGTTAGTGGAAATCTCGTGCGTGGTCACCGTCTCGAGAACATCGCGCACAAACAGCACATCCCAACCGTTGGTCGTTCGGCGCAGAAGGCGTGCCGGCCATGGTGGGTGTTCTTGTGCGTTGTACACGATGACTATGTCGAGAAGCTTAAAGCCTCTGCAACTGCGCTGTTCGGAAATTTGTTCAGCGGTTCTGTAAAACGTAAAACGTTATAGAATGGGATGTTAATATAGATAAACAAAGAACTATCAAAACATTACCTTAGTGTCCCTACGCCGTTACTTGACGGTCCTTCAGGTTCTAACTCCGGCAGGACTTTGATCACGTCCTCGCTACCTTGTTCACAAGCTTTTTGCCTGAATAGGGGACAGTCACCCACTACACAAGCAATGCGCTAGAGTGTTTGCCGGTTGTGGATAGGGCGATACCATGCCATTCTGAACTCGTTACCAGCCCTGTAAAAATAGAAACGCATGAGTACTACAGACAAAAAAGCCAACTCGTTAAACAAACATTAAAAACAACTTACAGGTGTAAACGCACATACTCAACATTTTGAGTATGCAACTTTGATACTTTGAGTTTGCAACATTTAAAATCCACATTTTGTGACCACGGTCAACTATGACACCAGGGTACCGCTCCAGATACAGTTGTCGCAACTATAACTCTCGAAAAGCAACGAGCGAAGGATTAGCGTGCACGGAGAAATACCAGTCTATAAGCTGCTGCATGTTCATGACGAACAGCTTCGTGTCCGGTGCACAATGTAAATGACAGATTTGCCGCAATCCCGACACAATTACGCACCGTGCAGCGTGCGAGTACCGGCCGCTTGGAAGGACTGGGAGCATCCAAAGCTAGCTATTCGTTGACTCGAGCTTCCGCAATCGTAAAAATGTTGAACGTACAATGATAACGAGGGTAAATCGCAAGGATGATTTCCATTTAAAATATTCAATTTTTGACGTAAAGACATTTTCAAACAATAGTCTTGTTCACAGACAATTTCATAGTTTGGCACAATAATTATAAATTCACAAATTGCAGACCATAAACTACATGCTATCGTTGTTAAGAAAGTTCTGATGTTTCTGTACATCACAAGGCTTGGAGACAGGGTTAGAACTTGCAAGGTTTGCAAAAAATTACACAGATTTTTCTCGGGTTGTTTTGTATTTATTGAGCATTGAATTACAGCACGTGCCTAGCGCGGCACTTTCGCATACAAACATGACGTCTGTCATGTTTATAGATGTTTCTAATTCGCTCAAAGTATCGTTTAACAATTTTGTCGTTGATAGCATAATTATTTTCAAAGATGTTACAAAATGAAGCAAAATCATGAGTGCAAGACATATGATGTAAAAAAACAACACAATAGTGGCCACAAGTCGTTGACGTCTCGCTCTGGAATTGTCGCGTATTCCACTTGTAGAATGAACAGTTTTCCCTGATTCTACGCCGGTGCTCGTTGACGATCACCAAGCTATCGAAGAATGTTCCATGACCTTTGGAATCAACGTGAATTGTTACCCAGTGACTCCCAGGTTGGTTCTTTCGATCACAATTGAAAACGTATGCAACCGGACGCGGCCAGTGTACAGGAATTTCGTCCGCCGCAAACACGTCTGCGTTGGGGGTTGATAGATTTTGCAACGCTCTACGTATCTCCAATGTGTCCATCAGGACACAGTTGCGACAATAAATAGACGTTTTTAGAGTGAGAGGCTGTTTTATAGTCTCTCTCTCATCCTCCAAAATCAGCGATTACTTGACGGCTAGCATCGATTTCGAGAAAGTTGTCGTATTCTGTGTAAATTATACAGTTGATTGTTCTAGCCAGAGGCGCCGAGAAACGTACTTCTATGCGCACACTACCATGCTTTACGAGATTCTTGTGTGTATCGCAATTCGCAGATAGATCAGGCGTCAGGTCGAACGCCATTAGACAAAAACCATCGAGGTAGTCGGCTCTGGTGATACAGTTTCCAGTGTCGGAAAAATGTATTCCCGTACCGGAAAATAGCGTGTGATAAGCATCGATAAACAATTTGTTCGTGTGTTTTAGACCTTTTTCCGTAGGTGACACAAGGCTCCACTATTCTTTGATGCCCACGTATTCCAAGGGAATGTTCACCGTTCTGAGAAGAATTGCAAACTAGTGACGGCCTGGAGGGTTTGACGTTTTTCTCGCCCTCATCGCCTCGTTGACGAGACCGATGATATTTGAATTTGGCACGACCTCCCCGTTTATCGTGACGAACCCTTTTTCATCTCATGAGAATGTACTTTTCGGCAGGCTGTACAATGCACGGAGCAAAAGTCGCGCTTTGTCGCACTTGTCGAGCTAGGTGCTGAACTTGAGCACGATTGCACGGATTTTTGAACAAAACTAAATAGTTTGTGTTGAGCGAAATGTCACGCTGGCCGCTCCCTTGGTGAAACATGTTTTGGGTGATACATAACACAACACTAAGATTTTTGTGGTGGCTCCCCTTGGTGAACAGATCGACCATGACGTTGCTTGATGATTCACGCATGAGATTGTCGACGATAATCAGTTTAGTTTTGTCATGGTCATTCGAATAATCCGTGTTTTGCGGCAAACCCTCCTTGATTTCTATGTTGCTTCCCATCTCGTTGTACGTTGGTTGCCATTCACCGTAGTAAAACAAAATTTTATCAAACTTTGTATCGCAGATGGTATTTAGATTTTGTAAACATTTTTTTACAAACTGCGTTTTACCGCAGGACGTCGGTCCGCATACCATCGCTGTAAACGGGTGCTCAAAGGGCAGACTCATTTTTGCTAATAAGCGAAAAGTCGTGAGCTGCGTATCTTATATCAGCTTCAAGGTAACCCTCTGACCCATATGTACAAAGAAGAATTGGAGCTTGAGTTTGATGTCGATTCTGAGTCGTATAATGAGTCATCTTTGTAACTCGTGTAAAACTTTGGTTGGCAACCTTCTGGTTTTTTACGGCACGAGGAAAAACACCCGTTTGACTCCGAATTCGGGTTGTACGACCCTGTGCGGTGTTTCATACCTTTTTCGCATGAATCCATCTTGCTAGACAGTTTATTCACGAATGATAAAATCGGTTACGTGCATAACGTTTATATCTATTTCTCAGGTAGCCCTCGTAAATGAACAGAACGCATACATACCCCAAGTCGGGTCAGAGCTTGACGTTACCTACTAGGTATCTTCAGATTGACGATACGTGTAAGCTTTTGTGAATCCATGGTTGTTTCTTTACAGCACGAGGAAAAACACCCTTTTTATTCAGAATTGGGTTCATATGATCCAGCGCTGCGGTTGAAATATTTTTTCCAGCTGTTCATCTTGACAGTTTTTCCTTGCGAATGAACAATTTACAGTTTATGATGACGGGTCAAACGATGGACCAAGGTGTGTCGAATCGAATCTACGGAGCGACGCTTGTTGCCGACGATTTGATTTAGTACCAACACCCGCTGTCTGAGGAAGAAGTTAGATGGAGCGAGATGCACAGATAAAGTAATTAGCAAGATTCGTAAATAAGTTGCTTGAATAAAATTCATTCTTGCAAATGGTCTTCTGAGTTTCTTTGATGAAAAAATGGGTTAGGATGAAATAAGAACAACAGATCGCCTTTCACACTTCTTTTTTATTCTCAAGTTTTCCGCCGTAGCCGTCGTTTCTGCTGGCAAACTCATCGTATAAAATCATTTCGTTGCAAACCATTACAAACGCGATATCATTTCGCAAAAACTCATGGAACGCAGACATGTAGCTTCTGACGAGTGTTACATGGTCACCCGTACGCGGGCTGAATTTGAGGGTTTTAACTTGTGTCCAACAGTAGTTCACAGCATCGGAATGGTAGTCAAGGAATTCGAGCCTGTCCATGACGCACGGTGCTACGCTCAGAAGTCCCTCCAGTCTCACCTTGTGCATGCTGAGCACGGTCCGCTGACCATAGTCTGTAACCCGCAAGGAGAACGTTCTAAATATGTTTTGCAATTATATGAATGATCATAGATAAATCAATTTTACCATCAGTGGTTTCGAAGGTCACAGCTGGCTTGTTATACACACTTTTTGCGAATACAGTGCACTGCGGTGTGATCCGTATTTCTGGATCGCAATGACCGTTGTTGACGAAGGCCCTCAAGATGTTTGTGTGCTTCACAATTTCGCGCCATTCGGGAATTGTCAGACTGACACCGGACAAGTAATGGCCGCACAAAACAACGCGGGGGCGCCAGATGTTAACGTCACGGTACGAGAGCCCGACAACCGCAACTGATTTAGATTTGTTGAGTGCGTACACATGCGACGATATTACGTTTTCAACGACTGTCCTCATGTTTTCACAACTTTTCACTTTTCACAATGCCTGGATTCTCCTAGGATCGGTGTTTATAACAGACTTTCCCCACCGCTTCGTGCATCGAGCATTTTCTGTTCCCCCTCCAGAATCCATTGACGTATTTTCAGAGCGCGATTCAAGGCACAGTGAAAATTTTGGTTCCGTAGGTCGATAGTTAAATCAATCACCGGAACCTCCAAAACCGAGGTTTGGTTATTCCACTTTTCTTCGCCTTGCGTGTAAACCACGTCTGCACCTTTTGTTAATTTTTTGAACAGCGTATGTGGTTCTGCCAAACTCTGCCATCGGTGAGCACGTCCCGACGTTGTGTGTTGTACAACAATCTTGCACGGTGTATATCGAAGATTGTAAATCCAGTAGGCCGTTGAACGGTCCTCTTCTAATGAAATTACATGCGATTTCATTCGAGATAAACACATTTTTGTTATCCGTGAAATCTTGCATTTCAATTACGAACTTCATTGTTTGCGTTTCAAATTACGACTGACGGTTGTGGAAAATTTATTATCTACGGCGGCTGCTTTTGACAAAGATCGCTCTAGTTTTTCACAGTTTCATCAAATTTTTACGTATTAATTTTCTATCTTGATGATACTTTCAACGATTTGCGTTATCAGAGTGTCAAAATTTGTTCATATGTATCAATTACTTCTTTCTAAGCGATCAGTGTCATATTTCGCTTTGTTAAATAGTCAAAACGAGCAATAAACGTACCGCCCCATTGCGAATCTACTACATTTGCAACTATTGTGCACTTTGTAATAAAAGGTAAAAAGTGGTTGGGAAACATTGGTGAAATAAAAAATGCTTGCGGTGTTTCTCATCTCCATGCTGCGAAGAAACATTACAAATCCGTTGCGGTGATTGCCGTCGTTATTTCTTCGGAAAACAATGCTTTGAACAACACCGTTTAACAGCACGTCCCGACGTTGTGTGTTGTACAACAATCTTGCACGGTGTATATCGAAGACCACGATTTGTCACACTGGTGCCGTGCTTGTAATCATCAAGAACACGTTTTCTCAGAGCACCCTGTAAAAGAGTTTTGCGAATATGTTCTTCGTGAAAATTCAACATCCAAAAAATTGTCTGTATAGCGCACCATGCCAAGGCATATTTTTATACTGCGTCATATTATCGATACGCGCCGCGAAGTTCCAGAACTATTATTGAATGGTACAAAGATCATCCAGATGACATACGCAAAGAAAATTGTTTTCATGGACAGTCTAAATTATTTCCACATGGCATTGAGCAAACTTCCCAAAGCTTTCGGTTTTCTTGAGGAAAAAGGTTACTTTCCACAACTTTTCAGTACAGTTAAAAATCAGAATTACATTGATCCTTTACCAGATAAAAACTTTCATTCACCAGGCAGAATGACCGTTGCGGAGCACAAAAAATTTACAATTTGGCACGACGAGCTTTTGTCCCAAAATTACCTTTTCGACTTCCAAAACGAAATTGTTCACTACTGCAAAATGGACGTGACAATTCTGAGGATGGCTTGTCTTGCATTCAGAAAAATTCTAATCGACATCGGCAATGTTTGCCCCTTCACGGAAGCGTGTACAATCGCATCCGCCCGTAACAAACTTCTTCGCAGAAATTTTCTCCCTCCAGTCATGATCAGTTTGATCCCTCGCGGAAGATACAGACTTGCAGATCGTCAGTCACCCTTGACTCTGAAATGGCTGGCGCTGCGTGAAAAATCGGACATGCAGCCTGTGGTCGTGAAATTCGACTGTCCATCGGTGTTCTCGTGGATGGTTTTGATTCCTCTAAAAACACTGTTTACCAGTTTCACGGTTGCTATTGGCACGGTTGCTTAAAATGCTTTCGAACCGAACGAGATCGGTATCCTTGCGACGAAGAAAAGAAAATCGTTTACGAAAGTTTGGAGGAGCGTTACGATCGGACGTGCGCAATTTCTGAGTGTATAAAGAACGCTGGCTACAGTTTACAAAAGAGTGGGAGGACTCGTTCAAAAAATTTTTGGAATCCAATGATAATGCAAAAATGTTTCTGAGTTTGATAGACAGATATTTGACACACGCCTTGAACCCTCGCGATGCGTTTTTCGGAGATCGCGTAGCTAACATGGCGACGTTCTACAAACCTCACGGTGACGAAACAATCAAGTTTTCAGACATTTGCAGCTTGTACCCTTGGGTATGCAAGTACGGAAAATACCCTGTAGGGCATCCTAAAGTCCTCGTCGGTGAAGATTGCTTTAAACTTTTAGGCCTGGATAACAATTTGGAGCATGTTGGGAACAGTTGGAGCAAGAGGGACTTGTTAGTTGTCGATTTCTCGCACCCCGTAGACTCTTATACCCTGTTTTGCCTGTGCATATGGGCGGTAGGTTGATCTTTGCGCTTTGCAGAACCTATGCTGAACATCTCAGCCATAATCCTTGCACGCACGAGAATAAAAGAGATCGGTGGTTCGAAGGAGGTTACGTTTCGGATGAACTGAGCCATGCCGTAAAGTATGCTAGACGTTTCACTGGTTTAGGCTTTCGTTTAGGTACTGGTGGCGGTATTCTATAGGACGTTCTCTTGGGAGGTGTTAAAGATGGTGGCTGTGGAGGCGCTGGGACCTGTGGTGTTCGTGGTGCTGGAGTCGGTGGAGATGAAGGAGCTGGAGCCTGTCTGGATGGAGGCGCTGGGGCTTGGATGAACGGTGTCGGGAAGTACTCCACCTGGAGTATTTTTAGTGGCTGGGGTTCGTAGGGTTCGTACAGGATCGGATCTGTGAGTTTGGATATCTTCTCTATTTCTTCCTCCAACAAGGTCACTTCGTTCTCGAGCTGGTGTCTCTTCTGGACTGTGTTCGGATCCATGGTGCTAGGATTTTTATTGTTTTTAGGGGTTAGATTCGTTTGTGAGAATAACGTCGATGCTAGTGCCGCCTGTCGGAGGAGGAGAACAGGCAAGCTACCTCAGTCAGTGGTGCCACCTATCGGGTTTAAGCGTTATTATTTTTGGGAAGGTGGAGCAACGCTGGGGTTGCTACCACAGGAGCGTCTCTCGGCCGCTTCCTGGTTCCGGGTGGAGCGTAATCCGGATCGCTACCACTAAAAAAAGGAATAGGGTTGGATGCTGAAATCGGGATTTCAGCTAGTCCAAATCAAAAAAAGATAACTGTGTCTCTAATCTATTTATTTTTAGGTTAGAACAGTCGTGGGAGCCGAAGCTCCTTAACTGAGAGCATCATTTGATTCCTAACCTTTTAAAAAGTTTATTTGTTTACGAGAAAAAAAGTTAAAGGCTTCACAAGCGCTATCTACTGGTTTAGTTTCTCATAGCGCCATCTATTTGTCAGCTGAGAGAGATAGGTTCGGTTGAGAATCGAGTGTTGCTCTTTGTTTATTATTTTTAATTTTAATATTCATGACATTTGTCAGGAGGGTTGGGTGCTTGTCAAAATAAAAAACACAGTTTATATTTTAAAATGATCAAATTAAAGGGTTGAGTTTTGAAAATCTGAATATATTCCAGATTCAATATCAATGAAATTCAAATGTTCTTGTCTTAAATTTTTGGAAGAAAATAATGATTTCTCAAATTATTAAAAAAAAAAATAAAGCCCTATATAAAAAAATATAGTTTATTTGATAATTTAAAATGAGTCAAAATGAAAGGGTTGAGTTTAAAAATGTAAGTATATTCCAGATTCAATATCAATAAAATTCAAAATCTTTGGGTCTTAATTTTAATTTTGAAATTCAAGATTCATTGATTCAAATGAAGTCAAATAAAGTAGTTCAGAATCAGTAGTTTAGATCGATTAGTTAAGATTCAATGGTTCAGATTCAATGGTTCAGATTGAATAGTTCGGATTCATTGGTTCGGATTCAATGGTTTGGATTCAGTGGTTTAATTTCAGAGGTTCAAATCCAATGGTTGAAGTTCAGTAGTTCAGATTCAGGTTCAATGATACAATGGTTCAGAATACTAAATTTAATAATGCAGTTTTTTATTGTAATACTATATTAGATAAAAAAAACAACACGGTCTATGTGATTATATTGGTTGAGGTGTTCGTTGATTTTTGTGAAAAAAATGATTCCCAAACTTCGTATGCCTGACATACACCTGAAAAAAAAGAAGATGTTTGTTACGTAATGCCTATCATTACGTTAAATAATTCATAAAAATAAAATGTTCAACTCAATTAATATACAATAATTCTACAATAAGACATCAGGAATA
>JAQQRF010000652.1:0-111061 GCA_030523145.1 Trissolcus brochymenae
ACTTTCAATTTGGGGGCTCAACCGGGATCAGGATCAGGATCAGGAACAGGATCAAGATCAAGATAAATGAAAAAAGGTTGTAGAGAGTAAATTCATATCGAAAACAAATACTGTAAACAAGGCATCAAACTTGAATCAAGAACAACGGTCAGATCAAAAGAAATGTTTTAATTGTAATAGAACGGGACATTTTAAAAGTGAGTGTAAGCAGCGAAAATGTTATAATTGCGATCAAGTGGGACATCTTGCAAATAATTGCCCAAAGAAAAAAGTTGTTGTTCAGGAGGCTTGTGCTGTCGATTATGCGACAGGTAAATATAAAATCGAAGCTATTTTGAAGGATAAGCCCGTAATTGCATTACTTGATACGTGTAGCGATATATCTTTGTTAGAGTACAGTGAATATGTGAAGCTGGGTTCACCGAATTTTGTTGATGAAAAGATATTTTTCAAAGGTATACGATCGGAGTTGATAGAAACAATGGGCAAGATTGAAATATTAATTGGTGTGAATGATTTTGGTTTTAAAGTTGGTGTACAGGTAGTCTCAAATATTGTACTAAGAGGAAAATTGTTATTAGGCGCAGATTTTGTGAGAACAGTCAAAGTGATTTTTGAGGGTGACAATGTGACGGTGACTCCGTTACACGCGGTAAATAAAAAAAAAGCTGATGGAGAAATAGCGGAAATTTTATCGATAGATGTTGAGTCATTAGTCCATGAGATTTGTGAGTTAGATTGTGTGATTGATAATGACGTTGATAGTAAATTGCAAAGTTTGGTTGACAATTACAATCCGCAAAGGTCACTTGATGTTGGCGTTGAAATGAACATCATCATGAAATCGGATAAAGTTATTTATCAGCCGCCGAGGCGATTACCGTTGTGTGAACGTGAGTTGGTGAATGAGCAAGTGAGTGATTGGTTAGAGCAGGGTATTGTAAGGCCATCAATTTCGGAGTACGCTAGCCCAATTGTATTAGTTAAAAAGAAAGACGGTTCGAGACGCCTGTGCGTTGATTATAGAGAAATAAACAAAAAGATCATTAAGGATCGCTATCCTATCCCTCTGATAGACGATTTATTCGACATGTTGGAAAGTGCTAAATTGTTCAGTACGCTAGATCTCGAGAACGGTTTTTTTCATGTACCGGTGAATGAAAATAGTCGACGATATACATCTTTTGTGATACCAGATGGACAATACGAATTTAATCGTGTACCTTTTGGATTGTGTAACTCTCCCGCCGTTTTCCAACGTTTTGTGAACGTTATTTTTAGAGATCATGATAGGCAAAAAGTTGTATTACTTTACATCATTCCATCACATGATTACAAAGATGGACTCGAGAAATTAGAAAAAGTTTTGAAAGTTGCTGAAAGCGCTGGCCTACGTATAAAATGGTCCAAATGTAAATTTTTGAAAGAAACCGTCGAATATTTGGGTAATGTAATTGAAAACGGTACCGTTAGACCGTCTCCGAATAAAATTGCTGCTGTCGCGAATTTTCCTATTCCTGCGAATGTACAGAAAATTCAATCTTTTCTGGGTTTGACGGGATATTTCAGGCGGTTTATTCCGCAATATGCATTGATAGCGCGCCCTCTATCTGACCTTTTGCGGGCAGGCGCCGTGTTTAAATTTGGGACGGAGGAGCGTGACGCGTTTGAGAAGTTGAAAACGTGTTTAACTACAGAACCAGTTTTGGGGCTGTACAAGGTGAGCAATGAGACAGAGCTTCACACGGATGCTGCAAAATGTGGTATTGGAGCGGCGCTAATGCAGAAGATGTCCGATGGGCTGCACATCCTATCCACTACGCGAGCAGAAGAACGAAAAAAGAAGAGGAAAAATATACAAGTTACGAACTCGAGGTCCTTGCCATAGTGAAAGCACTGAAGAAATTCCGAGTCTATTTGCTAGGGATAGACTTCAAGATAATCACCGACTGCCGTGCCTTTACTTTAACCATGAAGAAAAAAAATTTGTGCGTCCGAGTAGCCAGATGGGCCTTGCAACTCGAGGAGTACCAATACACGATCATACATCGACCGGGAAGTGCAATGCGTCATGTAGATGCACTCAGTCGCAACCCTGTGACAGATGTGTTGACGCTGGAGCAAGAACGTGACGGTTTACTTCCTCGTCTCAGAAGGGCTCAGAGAGAAGATGTGATGATCCAGAAGTTGATAATTGACGTGAAGGAAGGTAATCAACCGCAATATTACCTCAAAGGTGAGCTGCTGTATCGCGATGACAACGGCGCACTGAGGCTGGTGGTTCCCAAGAATCTTCAAACATCAATCATCAGAAGAACTCACGAGGCTGGCCATTTCGGGGTGTCGAAAACAGAAGCGAGAGTCAGGCAGGATTTCTGGATCCCTGACCTCAAGGCCAAAGTCGAAAAAGTTATCCGGAACTGTGTCCCATGCATCCTTGGAGAGAAGAAGTCTGGTAAATTGGAGGGCTGGCTGAATCCACTTGAGAAAGGTTCGATTCAATTGGATACTTTACACGTGGATCATTTGGGGCCACTTCATACTACCAGCAAAAACTATCGACACATTTTTGCAGTAGTGGATGGATTCAGCAAATTCACGTGGCTCTACGCAACACGGTCGACAGGTACTTCGGAGGTGATTGAGAGACTGGAGCGCCAAGCAGCCATCTTTGGAAACCCACGACGCATCATTTCCGACCGGGGCACCGCATTTACTTCTGCTGAGTTCACTCAATATTGTGCAGACAGACAAATAAAACACCATCTTGTGATCACTGGTGTTCCTCGCGGTAATGGCCAAGTGGAACGACTCAATAGGACAATCATCCCGATGTTGACGAAGTTGTCGATAGATGATCCAGCCAAGTGGTATCGCCATGTTGATGTCGTCCAACGATGTCTTAACGCAATGACTCATCGAAGCCTGGGAGTATCTCCGTTTCAAGTTCTAGTCGGAGTGCCGATGAGAATTGGAGAGACGTCCGACGTTCTTCAATTACTGGAGGCTGAGATGGTGAACGAGTATATGGAGGAGCGATGCGAGCTACGAGAAGAAGCTGTTAAGCAGATCGAAAAGATACAGCAACATATAGAGAAGGCGATCTGGTAGCGATTCGGCGTTCACAATTGGGGCCTGGTCTTAAGCTGAAAATTAAATATCTTGGACCTTACGAGGTTACAAAAGTTCTCGGTAAGGAGCGCTACGAGGTGGTGAAAGCGAGTGAGACAGAGGGCCCGCAGAGAACGAGAACGGCAGTGGACTCTATGAAACCTTGGAGCAGTGACGATGCTGAGTCCAGTGAGGAAGATGACCTTGATGATGTCCAGGAGAATGGAGACTGATAATAGTACCTTCGTCGAGGGCGAGAAAAATGATTCAGGACGGCCGAGTTGTAGTAGGCTGCAACGGTATGTTTTTGGGTGGGGATAATTTTGAAAACTAACGACACGGCGCTTGCTCCGAGGAAGGTCAGTTAGACGTGGCAGAAACCGATTACCTCTTGAACTGTAACGTCATAAGTTCCTATAGTGTCACTTTCTATTATACTTATATTTTAATGTAATTACTGTAGTATTCAGCCATGCTGGTGTTTGACGAGAGGCACAATCTGAATAAACATACATACACATAAGTTGATTGGGACAGTTAAACCATGTAAGAAAGGCACCAATTTTGTTATGTTTTTCTTGGTAAATAATCTTTAAAGTAATAATGATGTTAAAAACATAAACAGTATAAATAAATTGTATATGAAAATACACAAAATGAAAATCACCAACAATATTCGCAACAGTGAAATTGAAAAATGTGGATGTGGTCCCTGTAAGACAACATACTTCCAAAATTAAAACAGATAGTCTTGACGATTAAAACGTTGATGAAGTTCCTAAGTCATCTAAAAATAAAAAAGTAAATATCTTTATAATCATTATACTATTTTCCTTCCAAAAGAAAGATTTAATGACGAATTTATTCTTACAATTAGTCGAAACACTTTGATACACTGGTGAAACTGTGGGACTTTCTGAAAACTTTGGTTGAAACTTCCTGACTATTTATTTGTCCAGACAGCTGTTCCATCTGATGATAATTTTTTTTGTTATTTGATTACGGCTTTTCGATCGTTATTTTTCATTTGGCAAATATTGAGCAGGTTCAACCTAACCCAAAAGACAATTTTGGAACACCTAAAATTTAAAATGCATAACGTTAATTTTGCATAATATGAAAAAGCATAAATCATAAACACAAAGTATAGATAAACATAAACATAAAGTTTAAAAAATATAATAATCAATGCCCATACAAATAATTTGGCATAATTTTAATTTGTATAAAAATTGAATAACATAAAATTCTGTCGGCATAAAAATTTTGAAATAAATACATATTTATTTTTAAACGAACAAAAATATTCAAACATCTTACCGCAAAGTTGTTTTCACATCTAAACAAAGCATAATCGTCCAGAATGTGCACTTTTTATGATTGTTTTTTATTGACTATCAATTTTCACAATTACAACTTTTGTCATATAAATGAATATAGTATATGCAACATTTAGTATTTGAATCATTTTTTGCGAATAAAACGATTTTTTAATTTTTTAAATATAAACAACTTTGAAATGCAGTCTTACCACTTGTTTATTCTTTTTTACCCTTTTTCCGACAGCGACATCTACAGCACAGTGAGAAAATCACTCAGTTCGATGTAAAGCTGTGTTTACCTTTCAAATGAAGTTGATCTGAAAATTGTTAAAAAATGAGTAACATTTATATTCAAGAACCACCCACTTCTGGGAAGGTCAGTACTAAATTCAACTTGTTAAATTACATGATCAAATTAAAAATATTTTGTTTCGTAATTATTAAAATTCGAGAAACTTGTTTATAACCTAAAAATCTCACTGTTGATTTGTTTTGGTTTTGAATTTGTCCCATTGTATTTGACAAGTGAATCAAATCGTTATTCAGATTGAATAGGTTTGATTTGAAATTGTTGTTATTCTGCTTGTTATAACTAATAAATCATTTTTATCTGCAGGTTCTACTCAAAACTACTGTTGGGGATCTTGAAATTGAATTGTGGACCAGAGAAGCTCCTCTGGCATGTCGAAATTTCATTCAACTATGTATGGAAAATTATTACAAGAATACAATATTTCACAGATTGGTTAAAGACTTTATAGTCCAAGGAGGAGATCCTACAGGAACAGGAGAAGGTGGTGAAAGTATTTATGGACAACCTTTTAAAGTAAGCAATAGATTTTAAAATATAAAACAAATATTTATGAAAATTAAATTCATTGAAATTACATGTGGCTAAAAAGAAATATATTTTCAGGATGAATTTCACACGAGGTTACGATTTTGTCGAAGAGGATTGGTCGCCATGGCCAATGCTGGGAAAGATGACAATGGATCACAATTTTTCTTTACATTGGGCCCAACTCAAGAATTGCAAAACAAACATACCATTTTTGGTAAAGTCGCCGGCGACACAATTTACAACATGCTCAAACTCGGCGAGGGATTGGTCGATGAAGTGATTATTTATAGTAAAAACTTTTTAGATGAATTATATTCAAATCCTAAGTCTGTTTTAAATTGAACAAAATTACAGGATGAAAGACCGGTCTATCCTCAAAAAATCACTGGCACTGAAGTGTTGCATAACCCGTTTGATGACATTGTTCCCAGAAAACTCGAAACTTCTAAAGAATCTGATAAAGAAACGAAGAAAAAAGAAAAAACAGCTGCGGTCAAGTAAGAATGTCGAATTAATAATAATGAGTTTTTGGGAGAAATTATTCACTTGATTTCTTATTGAATTTTTTTTCTTTTTTTTCAAGAAATTTCAAATTATTGTCCTTCGGAGAAGAAGCCGAGGAAGATGAAGAAGAAACTATTGAAGTAAACAAAAAGTTCGCAGGCAAAGGAAAGTCAGCTCATGACACACTTGCTGATCCAAAATTGAGTTCGCAGACTGCAGTAGAGGTTGCGACAGCAGAAGAATCTTATGACGAGGAAGAGGAAGTAATGGAATCTGAAATAAAAAGAGGGATGACCGATAGGATTAAAAATAAATTGCTAAGTAAAAAATTCAAAGAGACGAAAGACGCAGAAGTTGTGGATAATGATGAGGAAGAGGAAGATTATCTTGGAAAAGCTGACAAAGAGGAGAAAAAGAAGAAATTGTAAATGCTTAATCAAAAATTGTTGTTCTTAGTTTGTACGATTGTAAAAATTGAAATTGTATTATTTCTTTTTTTTTCAGGGAAGAAATTAAACAAGATATTCGTAAACTAAAAAAGGAAGTTAAAAATGAAGCCAAGGAGAAAGAGTTGAAAGAGTTGAAGAAAGTGGAAAAAGAGGAAGAAGAAAGCCGTTTGACTGAGGACAAAAAGGAGTATTTTGAAAGCCAATCGAAATACAAAGAAGCTCAAGCTAAATTGCCGAAGAAAGGTGATTGTCATCTTCTTACACAGCGAGCAAAAATGAAAATCCATTGTTATTTTGACAGGAATTATTTCGTTTTGCAGGCAAATCAAAAGACGAAATGGCGTCACAAATGTTAGCAAAATTTAAACACACATTGCATGACATGAAGGAAAAAATTATGGACGAAAAGGATGAACAGAATGAGCCGACTGACAACATCGACGATGATTCCTGGATGAGACACACCTTTCAGACAGAAGAAGAATTGCCAGTTTTGGCAAAAGATGCGAGCACAAAAGGCGACGATTGGTTCGAAATTTATGACCCCCGAAATCCATTAAATAAACGTCGCAGGGGTGAAAAAACTGATAAGGCGAAGAGAATGAGAAAATAGGCACATGTTGCAACTTCTTTGCAATTTATGAAATGTACATATTTACTTAGATAAATATACCAGTTAGTTCACTTTAAAAATCAAGTGAATATAATTATTTGGATAAATATTCTTGACGATCGTTGATCATTATTTTAATTAAAATCATCTACTTCACCAAGTAAATCTTAATTTGGTCATTAAATAATTATTAATTATTAATTAATATAAATAATAATTATATATAATATATATAATATATATATAATATAATATATATATAATAATAAATAAATAAATATATAAAATAAAAATAAAATAATTAATAAATAATTAATAAAAACAATGAATCAGCGATTAGAAAACTGATTAATTGCGAAATTATAATTATAAATTAAATAATCTAAATATCTAGTTTAATATCGTTGCAAAATCTTGTTCAATATTCTAAATATGACGATATGAGAGAAAACATACATGTTGCACCGGTTGCTCTCCATGAGGATTTCGTTTATGGCCATTTTACATTAGATTAAATCCAGTGTGGACCTATTCATTTGCCGGTTAACGCCACAGTTGACAACTGAATAGTTTCCAGAGAACCATTATTGCAAGAGTTTCCGTTTGGCTGTTCTAAACTATGGCTAATACAACTGGACAAGTAAGTACAGTACTCACCTTGATTTCTTTCATGGAAAATAACTTGCTAACATTACTTAATCTCTCGATCAATTATTGTTATAACCTCAAATTGCATTTGCAATGATTTCAGATTAATTCATTTTTTTATATCTTCTTTAATTAAAGTCAAAATGAAAGCGACTATTATCATAAACAAAATTACATTTAATGTCATTTACTGAACTGTTATTCAAAGCTTCGCGAAAAATAAAAAAAAACTATGTTGTTGTGTGGCGCAATTTTCAAAATATTCCATTACCTAATTAACCTTGAAAAATTACACGTATTAATATGGCTGATTGAAATCTCATTAGAATTTGATTTGTTTGCAATAATTAAACGAGTTTTACTTTAGCTTCATTTTCGTTTTCTCATCAATATAAATTAATTTTATCAACTTTTTGAGATAAAAAAAAGTTTCTTTTTCATTATTTGTTACAAATAATTAACACAAATAATTAATGTGATAAAATGATACAAATTAATATTGATTGTTTATTATACTCATTTATATTTAATGTGAATCAACTGTTTACATAACTGAAGGTTATCATTTGCAACAGGTTATCAAATGCAAAGCAGCGGTTGCGTGGAATGAAAAGCAGCCTCTGAGCATTGAAGAAATAGAAGTTGCCCCTCCGAAGGCGCACGAGGTCAGGATCAAAGTAGTCGCTGTTGCTTTATGTCACACCGATGCTTACACTCTTGATGGCTTGGACCCCGAAGGCATTTTTCCATGTATTCTTGGCCATGAAGGAGCTGGCATAGTTGAAAGTGTGGGCGAGGGAGTTACTGAGTTTCAACCAGGTAGAAAAAAACTAAGATTTTTTTTCTAACTGTAACATGTAATTTTTGAAAAAAGTTTTTTTTTCAAAATGTTTCAATGGTAACTGAAACGATACTGAATAATAATTGTTACTTTTAATTACAGAATAATTTGTTGTTTTAATTTTTAAAATTGATATCAAAGAATGAAATAATAATGTTTCAGAATGAACTACAGTTTTTGTTTGCTTTTATTCTCAGGTGATCATGTTGTTCCACTGTACATTCCGCAGTGCGGGGACTGCAAGTTCTGCAAATCTCCAAAGACAAATTTGTGTGGCAAAATACGCGAGACTCAAGGACGAGGTGTAATGCCAGATGGGACTTCTAGGTTTACTTGCAAAGGCAAAACTCTTGCTCATTTCATGGGATGCTCGACGTTCTCAGAGTACACCGTCGTTGCTGACATCTCTCTTGCAAAGGTTTCCTTTGCTTTCAAAACATACTCCCTATCTCATTACACTTTTACACTAAAAAGATAACACTTTTTTGCCCCTTTTGAAATTCGCATTTTCAAAGATAAATTATAATTGAAAATTGTCTCGAAGAATCATTTGGTCGATTGTAATGATAATTAATTAGACCACTTTTTGTCAACTGTCCCTATTAAAATAACGATCAAGGTATACTATAATGTAAATGATTTTCGCTATTTATGTTTGTTCCACTATTTGCATACGATTTGAATGAGAAATAGAGGCAGAAGTCTATTTCGTAGTAATAATTCAACGAAACGTCGATTAATCATGCAATCGATATTCGAACAAGCGGGTGCTTTATCAATTTCGTAATCGCAAAAATGCAATATTCAGATCGATCCAGCAGCTCCATTGGAGAAAGTTTGTTTATTGGGTTGTGGAGTACCGACGGGATATGGAGCTGCTCTGAATACCGCTAAAGTCGAACCAGGAAGTACGTGTGCCATTTGGGGCTTGGGTGCGGTCGGCCTCGCCGTGGCATTCGGCTGCAAAGCAGCGGGCGCTTCTCGAATCATTGGCATTGACATCAATCCAACCAAATTCGAAAGAGGTTTATATTGTAAACGTTTGTCCACATTTCAAATCTGTACAAAGTAGACAATTTATTTGAAACTGATATATTCCAGCTAAAATTTTCGGCTGCACGGAATTCGTTAATCCGAATGACCATCAAAAGAAGATTCAGGAAGTTCTGATCAACATGACAGATGGTGGACTGGACTATACCTTTGAGTGTGTTGGAAATGTCAATACAATGGTATCAGTACTCATCAATTTGTTTGATTATCAATTCTAAAATTGTATTTTATTTTCTAATTGAAATTTCTTTTTTATTCTACTCTATTTTAAATTACTTTTTTTTAACTTTGATCAAAGGATCTATTAAATAAATTTTATTCTCCAGAGAGCAGCCTTGGAGTCTTGCCACAAAGGATGGGGTACATCCGTGATTGTCGGAGTAGCTGCGGCTGGTCAAGAAATCAGTACACGTCCTTTCCAGCTGGTGACAGGTCGCGTGTGGAAAGGAACTGCCTTTGGAGGCTGGAAGTCTAAGCAGAGTGTACCCAAACTTGTCGAAGATTACCAAAAGAAGAAGCTTATCCTTGATGAATTTATCACGCACGAGCTTCCATTCGATCAAATCAACGAAGGGTTTCAACTCTTACATTCAGGCGACTGGTAAAACTGTGCACTCTATTTATTGAGATACGACAAAAAAAAAATGTCTCAATTTTAATCAACAATATAACATTTTCTTTCAGTCTGAGAGCTGTGCTCCATTTCAATCACTGAGTGGATTCTTAACGTTTTTTTTTTAATATAAAAATAAGTTATTCCTGAGAAATATCAAACTACGAGATTACCATATATTGGAAATGTAATTTACAAGACATGTCTACTGCAAACACATTTTATCAAAGATAAAAATGAATAAAGTTTTTAAAAGCTTCTGTACATTTTCTACAACAATCTTTATTCATCAAAGCCACATGTACAATACCAATTGGATGAAATATTCTTAGAGCTGTCATAAATAATAAGTAAAAACTGTTTTACGCTTTTAGCCAAGAGCGTGCGTTACAAAAAGTGATCGCAGCACAGGGATCTTTAGATGATTTTTGTTTATTCATCCTTATTGCATATAATTATATACAATATGCAAATTTATTTATTATCAATTAAATGAGTATTTTACGTTATCATGAAGGTGTATATCAATTTCAGTAATACAATAAACGACGGAATGCATCGTGTAATTCAACTTTGCTCTTTGAACAATTTCTTGTGCATTGAGAAAATAGCATTACTGATACCGAAAATTCCGTTCGAACCCAGTCGATTGCGAATGCTCATAAATTTGCTGATATTACTTTGAAAACTGGCCGATTTTTCGAAATTCAATCAAATGAAATCCACGCAACGAAAGTTGATAACGTTTCAACGAAAATGTAACATTATTTTCTCAATATAGATATTTTCTTTTTTAAGCCAAAATGAAAATAATAGTAAATAAAGTAAGAAAATGAATAACGAAAATGGAACTAAGCCATTACAATGGTTGATAAACGAAATTATATTATATTTTGAGTTTTTGTTTGAAGATTACTGTAATCTCTGATACAAAATATGATAAAAGACGATGTGAGTTTGAAAAATTCCATTCTCTCTTTAGTCACTGTTTATCGTACTTTTTTTGTTTCATTTTTGTTTTAACATTTGTGCATCGCGCTTAACGAGACTCGTGTTTATCGACCGACGACTGAGTCAAATTTTTATTTGGTCTCAAACGCTTTGCAAACATCAGTTTCGTTCAGCTTGGCAGAATGACACATAAATGATTATCACACACACACACTACGCAAAGGAACGTGGTAGGCGATGTGTTTCTTCATTTTTGTTATTTATTTCCTAAATTTTTCTGGGCGGAATAAAATAAGTTGATCGAATTATAGCCTCCGAAGTGACATCAAAATTTTCAATCACAATCATACGTGAGCAAATGGTACGCTTTTCAAACAAACTAAACGTCAAATTTTATTGCATAATAATAATAATATTTAGCTTTACATTCTATTCCATTCGGTTACATTCACAGCTTTATTAAATAATAATCAACACGCAACGAAATTTCAATTGTTCATAATTTTCAAACTGAACTCAATATGACCAAAAATCGCATTGAACAAAACGGAAGCTAAGAAAATGCTATCAAAAGTTTTCAAATCACTTGCTCGTTGTTTGAAAACTTTCAAACTCAATTTTCACAGCTGAAAATTTTTTTTATCTCCGGTTTAATTATTTTAATAACGTGAGATTAAAAACTTGTTTGCCAAGTATATTTTAATCGAAGAAATGATATTGTATCGTTTAACTTCACAATTAACATGCGAGTACAAAATAGCGTCATGGTCAGAAAGAAAGTAAACAACTGCAAAACAATTCGAATGAAAAAATTGTGAAAATAGTGCACTCGTAGAGTCTGCCTGAGGATTTGTTGCACGTAAATGCGATAAAATGGTGATTTCGTTTTTTTTCTGCTTTCATTTGTATGTATAATATATATTTATATATATATGTATACTTTTTATATTTATATGTTCGGGCGATTTCACTGGCGGAAGAGCTCTGAGTATTATGATGATTAAACAATATAACATACAAGACTTCTATTTCTGTTCCTACACATATTATAATTAACGCTATTTAACGCTACAGTTTATATTCACAATGTCACACAGATCCGCTTGTTTCTACAAATTACGTACCATTTTATAGGCGTGTGTTATTGATGAAATTCATAAGAGAAAATTTATGTTCGCAGACAAGTCACGGCGCTGTTTCTTTTTTTTTTTCACTTACAACTCGTGATGTTTTTAATTTTATCAAAATTTTAACAAACTGAATCTCGATTACAACACTTTGTTTCATCCTTTGTTTTCAAAATTGCCTTAATAGTAACAAAAAAAAAGGGGATTAAATCAAAAAGAAAGTGTAATTCTTGCGTACTCGTTCCTTCAATCAAACGTCGTGACTAGACTACCTCGCTCGCAAAGGAGTAAGAAATAGGTCGATTTTTGTATGACGTAGCGTATCTTACACTAATTCGTACAAAGCTAAGATGGCCACGACAGAAAGTGGCTCTTCGAGAAATAAGCAATACTTTTGCTGTACAGGCAGAAAAAACTTGTAATTAAAAATCACCACAATTGTAGTAAAAATTATGACAAACTTGGTTTTTGTAATTTTTACTATAATTATACAAAATGGTTGGTGTGACGTTTTTTCTGTGTGTAAGAATTTAAGTCTAAGAAGTAACAATCAAAAGAAGGCTCAACAATAATTCAACGATCAATAAACTATTTCGAGTGAAGTGCAAAAACGTAACTTTTGAAAACTATAATTGGCAGACCAGTAAGTCTTTCTTCGCAGCCAGCTTGGACTTGATGACTTATCATAGATAATGGATGGTGAGGAAGTGACATTTTGTTGACAAACGTAAATTCCTCTTTTACAAATAGCTTTTAGAAACAATAAAAAGGTTTTATTATAAAGTTAAAAAATGTTTGTAGCAATTCAATGTTTTGCGTCAGAAAAATTGACCAGCTTGTTCGGACCGGTTTCGAATTCAGAGTTCCATTTCAATTGGTACACGTCACTTCGTCGCATTATTAATTATTATTTGTATCATATGTATTCGGTATTATAACTAATGGTTGGAAATTATACATAGAATCTTTGAGTTTAATATTAATTTGTATCATGTTGATGGAATAAACCGCGGTACAGTTACGCTCAGCTTTTCTCGCAATTACTTTCACTCGCGTCCCTCTTTCGCTCAGTTTCTATTACTTCGTCTAGTTATATGAATAAATAGTTTGTCGCTATTTTATTTATACACTGTTGCGCGTGGAGATCCACTTCCATGCATAATGACTGATATGGTCAATGGCTTTGGTGTTATCTTACTAAACATTCAATCAACTTTGAGCGGTCAAAAACATTTGGAGCCGTGCATCTAAGCGCATTAAATTCAACGAACAAAATAGTGTCTCACTTGATCCGTCAAACTGAATCTTGAAGGGTGTATAAGAAAAGACGTCTGAAAATATGTAGTTCAAAGAAATTGCACAAAAGGTGAATAGAGGCCGAGACAATGGGGGAAAGCAGAAGATAGTCTACACGTGTATTTGTTTTGTCCCTTAAAAGCATAGCAGTGTCGCGCGAGCATGCCACCTGGTCTCTGTTGGCAAACTCTTTTCAGCATGGCTGATCTGGTTTTCGCGCACAGCAGAAGTGCAAATGCGATCGATGGGCATTGATCTCTTTGCGTAAAGTGTTAAGCTGTGTTGCACCAATAATGTACTTTTGTCGCGCGCATACACAATGTCGATGCTGTCTGAAGGGCGGACTGAGAGTGCCATCCAAAATAACTCTCGACGTGTATCACAATGGCGCTCTCCGTTTGATCGTCACTTCAACCTGCGAATTAATGAGCACGCTGTTGTTTTGTCAGCGGCACTGCTGTTAATTAGGCGTGCACTGATTTTCGGCCAATAATTTCCATCGGCCTCCACGCGCAATCGTGTGTACGAGGCCAATCGGATGGACAAACAGATGTATAAACTACTTTCTCGTATCAACTTAAGAGCTGGCAATCAATGTTCAGTACCGCATAATGTCTGTGGATCTGTTCGCATGTGTTTGAGTGTCGCCCTCGCGGCTCTAAAAGTCTAAGGGCTGATCAGCCGAGCCTTCGAGGTCCTGCGATGAATCTTCGTCATCGTCCAAGTCCACGCTGTTGGTCTTCAATCCGTTCTTATTGTTTGCTTTGTTCACTATTGCATCTGCAAAATAAATACATGCCATTATTTGCAATCGATTATTTTCTGAACAAGTTACTGTGTTTTTTTTGTTTTTTTTTTTTTTGTTTTTATGCATTAAAGTAGAAACTGGAAAATCGGTAACAAAATTAATACTAATTGGTCAATTTTAACTCAATGGGATAGTCAGAATTAATGAACAATCAGTCGGTTGGTACAAACTGCAATCACTTTTATGAATTCATTTCAACCGACTGATGTATGTTGGCATATTATGGGCCATGAGATACAGTAGATTTCCGTGATTAATTTACAGAGTCATTCCAAAGGAGTCAAATGAAACTTTGAAGCGCAAGTTACTTTAAAAGCTGAGCATCGTAACATCTCGACTTCAATGCACTTTCTTATGACAGTAATCACCGTATATACCGTACAATTTTCATAAACGATGTTTCCCTCTTTCATTATTCCATGAATACCTTTTATTTCAATGCAGACGCGAATCCAAGTCGAATCTTCTTATTTACGATTATCACAATATGATATACTACTCAGGAATGCAACACAAATTTATTAAACCGTTTTCACCTCGCACTCCAATTCCTTTCAAGTCCGCTGTAAAAGCTTGATTATCTTGTCAATTTGGAGAAGGAAATAAATTGAAATAATTATTTCTTCATTAATTGCAATCCAAAGTACAAAAGCGTTTATTGCGCAATAAAGTGGAATCGCTATTTAAATCAGACTAATTGAAAGTACTTCGATTTTTTACCGCCTGTTTGAATGCAAGGGGGAGAGAGAAATAGAAGGGGGGGGGGATGAGGAAATCACCGCAGTGAAAAATACAAAATATCTGCATACATGCATGATTCAGTCTCGAGGTAAAAAGATTACCTGTCCTGAATGGGAAATACGTAAGAATAAATAAGAAATAATTTATCGGCGTGCGATGCGATGAGAGAGCTTACCGCAATCGGGTTTGGTTCCAACAGTTTTTGTTCCCGCGAATTCCACTCCATGCGGATCGACGCACCAACAAAAACCGAGTGTTCGGTGGCATTGCAAACTTCGGTAGTATCCCCGCGAATCACAGACCGGCGCCGCATCAACCGGGGATCGTCTGCGAATCGCTGCACATGGCCGCTCCGCTTTCGAGAAACAGCCACACCATTCTGGTCCGCTTATGTAAGTGTCACTGCAAATACACAGATCCGTTATTTTTCATCCTTTCGTTTCACTTTTTTGTTTCCCCCCAGACTATAAAAACATGGCTGAAATTGAGTTGGAGTAAAAAAAAAAAAAAAAAAGGATGTACAAACAACGTGACTACCGTTGGATGAATTAAATAAATACCGACTGGGATTTATTGACGAGCTTGATTAACTAATTATGTTGCATTGTAAATGGCACGATGAAGACAACAGTCGAATGGCGTTGATTCAAAGTTCAAGTTCTAATTTAAGGTGTGCGCACAAAAGCTCCCGATAGCCGACCGCAAAGATATCTTCCAAGGAGATTCATTGAACTCATTACTCTTGCGCAACTCATAATTACCTCTATTTCTCACATTAAAGGTAAACCTCAGGCTACATTCGTGCGGCTATTCAAGTAACCATGCTCTTATGAGGTAACTTGAACCATAAGTGATCGCCAGCCGGATGCTTTCACCGACATCTTATTGCGATAACTTTTATTGCGTGTAACAATCCAACTAAGTTTCGTAACCTGGTTTTGTATTTTTCTTTGAAATCAAAAACGAACGAGAAAATTTTGTTTTTAAATAAATAAAATAGAACTAGAAATTGTGTTGAACTCATTTTATGAGTTACAATGAAAGGCAATTTATGATCCGTTGAAGATTGAATTGCAAATTAGCAATAAAATGGGAATCGCGTTTTATAAATAATAGCAGGGTTCTTAAAATGTATGAGACGTATCACACCTATCAGTGTCGCAGTCATCGAGAAAGGGCTTCAAGCATGGCTCGTTTGGATCGTGTTCCGGTCCGTATATTTCTGACAATGAAATACGACCGTCACTATCATGGTCCAAATGGCCAAACATCCACCTAACTTCACCTTGGCATCCTATCGGGAAGTGACCTGCAATAAAACCAACTTTAGTAACTGCGTTTATTCACCAACTATTTAAAAAAAAAAATTTGTATTTTTACGGACGATGGATTGATGGCCAGCCGGAATTTCATGTTCCATCAATCACACGTCTAACTGTATAGAAATTTGTGCACTGTTTCTATGCCAAATTCGTTTAAATTGAACCCAACAGTTCATCAGAATAGTACATTAGCAATTAAATTCTAATCATTATCAAAGTACAATGGATGTCTAATATCGTTTCTACCGTTCAATTCAAAAGTCGGATTAATTTTTGAACAAAAGCCTTGTCTACGCTTGAAGAACAAATTGATGTTTGGAATTTTTTTGTTTTTTCGTCTATCTTGAAGGATTGTATTCGGCTTTTTTTGGTAGATTCTAATTTACCTTTGGGTTTAATACGCTGCCGATTGTGCTTTGAGTCTTCCATAATGACGGAGAACCAATCTAGGAGGCGATTTGCCATCGCCGGCTTTGAGGACGGCGGGCACTCAGTATTTCGGGGACTCGTTTGTGCGTTGTAAGACGCTTTCGCTGGGGTTGGGGTTTTGTCGCTCACCTCGTTCGTCGCTATTCTTTTATCGTCGAGTTTGTTCGATGACACCGGCGCCTGAAAAAACATGCATTATCTTGAAAAAGCTGAGAAACACCCCCTCCCCCTCCCAGAGATAATAAAATCGATCGCAAAATTCAAACCAAGACGCTGGCGCTCAAATTGTAATGTATGAGGCAAAATAAAATTGTATCTCGAACACAAAAGAAACGCCGCTACGACGGATAAGATTGAAAACTAATTTGGAAATTCAAGATGAAATTCATTGTTGGGAATGAAACTAGAAAGTATTATACACTAGTTGCGAGATTTATAATAAACGTTAGTTGAACGCGCAGGCCTTGTTAAAACTCTCTGAAACCCGACAACTCGAGCGAGTAATTATTTTGAAAAGCAGACTGCCGTGTGCGTGCGCGCGTCTCTAAGTCTCAGAAGTTAAGGCGCATTGATTGTGCGGTTCTTAATAATAATTATCATCAGCATTAGCGGGGCTTACGTTAGTTTGGTTTATTGAGATTCGCGAAAAGTTCTCTGATTTCAGTGACTTTGAGCCTGCCGGAGCACACCCGCTTGATAAATTATAATTCTACTTTACCTTTCAACTTTTAATACTTAAATCATGATTAAGATTACTCGGACAAAAATAAGTTCGCGCAATAAAGTACCGAACTTTATTCTCTCCCGGTGGGAGAAAAAGTGGGGGGAGGGAGAAACTTCTGATCTGTTAGCATTTAAAATTGTTTATTATAATTTCAAAAAAAAAAAAATATATATAAAAAACTGTTGTTGAATAATTTGGTTAAGTTGTTGAATTTTTAATGATTGTAACAGGTTTGAGATGATAAATAGCACGGAACTTAGAAGCAAAGCAGTTAAGTATCGTGACAGATTTAACTGGTTGGTGGAGCAGCAATAATTTGTCGCAGCAATTACTATTGTAGCTGTCGCAGTAGCGGTAACCGCGAGTTCCTGACAATAATGATCGTCGAACGTTAATATTAGTAATAGGAAAATCATTAGCAGTCGTGGTATTTACGAATAAAGTCGTGTCGCGGTGCAGTTCGCGCTTTCAACAATTGGCACAGTTACGAGACAGTTATCATAATTTTTCGACCCAATTCATACAAATTGTCAAAGTTGTGCACTCGCTTTTATTGCAACTAGCTGTGAGTTATTGAACGTTGTGTGAGGAATTCGAATGTTACACACCCAAAGCGAGTACATTCAAAACGCGAGTGGCTTTACGTCACGAGCTAGAATCGCGTGTTTCGCAGTTGTATTCAGATTTAACACCAATCAAACTATCCCTGAAAAAAAAAAAAAAAAAAAAAAAAAAAAAGAAAACAAAAAAAAAAAAAAAAAAAAAAAAAAAAAAAAAAAAAAAAAAAAAAAAAAAAAAAAAAAAAAAAAAAAAAAAAAAAAAAATATGTTCATACTACTGAAAACAATAATGACCCGCGTGAAAGATTGACTGGTACTACTGAAAAATTAATGGCTCAAATTCAACATTGTTTTGTATCACTGAATATTTCTGACAAAGGGACGAACATATTGCTGGAAACAAAAATTGACTCGGATGAAAGATT
This sequence comes from Trissolcus brochymenae, assembly GCA_030523145.1. Lineage (NCBI taxonomy): Eukaryota > Metazoa > Arthropoda > Insecta > Hymenoptera > Scelionidae > Trissolcus > Trissolcus brochymenae. The sequence continues at coordinate 18,379 of JAQQRF010000652.1, forward strand.
GAGTTATTCTACTGAAAATTTGCATGAAAAAATAACAAGTGTGTCCGACAGCTGGTTTATTCGTACTACTGAAAAAAAAAATTATACAAAATTTGAATTAAAAATTGACAAGACCGAACAAAAGGATTAATTGACAGTAAAAAAAAAAAAAAAAAAAAAGGAAAAAGAATTGAATCAAGAAATTTGAAAAGCCGCTTCCGTGGGTCAAACAAAAATAAACCCATGGCAATTATGAAAGGGCCTTTCACGAGTCTCGTTTTTGTGCCAGACAAGGCTATTTAAGAGCCATTAATTGCACAGGTACGTCGCAATGTTTGACGGTTTCATTACGCGAAGCTTGACAGACCGCAACTCATGCGAGGGCTCGGTAACGAGCTGCGTTTGCAAGGGCGAAGTTAATTAAGCGCGTTCTTTTCCTTCGGGCCTTTTTACCCCAGGTAGACGGGCACTTCCGGATCATACGTCACGATAACGTGTACGCACCTTCGTTAAACGCAGGATTTTCAATGAAGGCCCGATTAAGGTTCAGGCTGTCGTAACTTACGTTTGCACGTAACACGTCACACGTATTAACGCGTGTTACGTTTATTTATGACGCTTCTGAGGATTAGCTGTGCGATAATTTATTTCCGACGACTGGTCGCAGGATTTCCGTATCTGAATCGTCGTTTTGAACCGCGCAGCTGCAGCTAAACTGAGCTCACAGAGTTTATTGTGTGCATTGATATATGTACCTGCTGCTCCTGTTCTTATTTCGTACAAAATGATTGAATTTTAATTTATTCTATTAATGTTATTCATTAATGATCAATTAAATGTCAATTAATTCGATTAATTCATCAATAATTATCGTTTTTTAACAAGGTATATGTATAAAATTAGATTGAATTTGATGTAAAACGATGACACGAGATTGAACGAATTATTACATGACTAAATATAACAAAGAAAATTATATTTTGAACAACACTTCAGTTTTTACATTAATTTTGCAGTGTACTTTTTACGTTGAATTCAACATGAAGAGCCATTTTTTAAATTTCAATTATAATACTAAGAAAATTGGTTCTGGAGGATGGTTGATTCGAATAACTTAGAAAAAAGATGAATTCGGATGAAAAATTAACTTATACCAGTAATCAAATTATCGTCTGTCCAAAAGTTCATGAATACTACTGAACATAATTAAGAATTGAGATCACTACTAGAAAATATGAATTTGAATTGAAAATTGACTTAACTACCGAACAAAGGATTAATCGACTTATACTTATCCAGCTGCAGCTAAACTGAGCTCACAGAGTTTATTGTGTGCATTGATATATGCACCTGCTTCTGTTCTTACTTCACACAAAACGATATAGTCCTAATTTATCAATTTAATTTTCAATTCAACAAAGATTAATCATTTTTTCAACAACTTCATAATTGATCGTCGACTTTTTATTTTAACTTTTTGTCAACGTCATTTAAAATCAAGTCGAACGAATGCAGGAAATAACAGAACTAAAATTATATTCTCGTTCAAGTTTGAAATGTTGAGTTTGAATATAAAACGAGGTGTTGAAAAATGGATTGAGATGTGATCAGGACGCGCATAATTGGGTGGCTATTTTTGGTATAAGAATATGGAATCTCGGGCATCGAGAAAGCATCGAGCGCTTTAATGTTCGACAAAGTTGGGTCGTGAAATGTTATCAATCGAGATGAATAAAGTCTGAGAGCTTGTTCCTTAGCTAATCCAAACCACGCTGGTCGTTAAAGCTACACGACTTTTCTGCATCGATCGGTTCGAACGTGAGGACGACGTCGGACGCAAGATAATAACGTTACGCGCCGACATGATATCGAGATCAAAACAGCGCACATAACAACTTCTCATGTATCTTTACACAAATTCGTCAGCACTTTGCGCTGACGCGAGAGCTCTGCGAGATAACCGTCCGAATATGAGCGAATTATTTTCATCCCCACGAGATATATATATATATATATATATATATATATATATATATAAAATTAAACGCTTTATAACTCGCGCGAATTTAGCTCGCTGCCATATTTTTTTTGTTTTATTGTATTTTATAAAGTCCAATGATTCGTCGCAAACGAAACGCTCGCTTAGCGAATTATGAATAATTTAAATTGTATTAAAATTCCATCAATTGAATTACGTCGCCACAGAGAGTGTATATACATGAATTCACACAAATTTATAACATCTACCGTCGTACGTACGTTATTGTCAAAAAAGGGATTTCGAAAAAGAAGGATTTCATTTTAATTATTGAATTCAATTTTTTATCATCATCAAGATTATGTTTGGCTTGTCAATTGATGTGACAAATTTGAAGTAAAATTGTAAATAAATTAAAACCGATATTATGAACATTAATGAAGAAATGGAAACATTGTTTTTTGAAATGTAATCAAAATTATGGCCTTTTGATACGAACAATTTTTGTCTTGCCGTCTTTCTTTAGATTTGATTAATGGTGGATATTAGGTATGCAAGGTAGATAGTCTCGTCAAATTATAATGCGGGTTTGATATGCTCAGTGCATAATTATTGCTTTGCATGATAATATCGGTGTTTCAATCGTAGGGACATTGAATTAATCAGAATTGTTTATCACGATATCGTTCTCGGCTAGTTGCGATGATTTTATCAATAATTTCATGTTTTTAATTGGTATGCAAATAAATGATGTCATTAACTGTTTGTGCGCCGCTGACCCGATGAAAGCGTCATTAATTAATTGATGCTCTCGTCACAATCAAATCAAATTATAATTCATTTCTTTCGATGATACATTTCAACGTTAGTTCATGCGGAAAATGTACCGGGAATAAAAAAAAAAAAATTCGCACAATAAATGTCACGGACAAGTCTCGGCGAGAACTTTTGTCGAAATCCACTTCATCTTGTTTGTTTTAAACATCTAGTTTAGAATTTCTGGCTCTCGGAGAAATTGCTATAAATCTTGTATAGACCTATAAGAAGTTAAAATGGTTTACAAAAAGAAATATATATATATATATATATACACAGTAATAAGCAGTTTACAAACTTAAAATTTTTTGTTTCGTTTCTTTTGGACTATCTGGATTTTAGATTTAGATATCATAGGAATTTTTTTGTAATTTTTTGTAACACAAATATCACAAATCATAACACGGAGACAAAAAAAATTCAAGGCATGTACGACAGTTTCGTTAGATTTCATTCAACGAGTTAGCAATATTTTTCATCCGATTGACTTTGCGAGTATGAGCCGCGATATACGGTTCATCCGCTTGGCAAGCTAATTTTGGATCGCGCGCAAGTCGAAACTTCACCGTTAAGTTCGAAATTCAATCATTTATTTGTCGGCGTACGGTAATCAATCTGACGCGCTTTTTATTTTCTACGCAAACTTTGGAGCAAGAAATTGGCCTCGCTGTTACACGGCATATTCATCAACTAAAATGTGGGTCAAGCGCGAAAGACGAAACGGGTTATGAAACCACGAAATGTGAAATTCGAGCCGAAACTAAGTCTGGCTAACGCAGAGAGGCAACTCATTAAGATTGCCATGTCTTGGCTTTTCTTTTCTTTGTTTTTTTTTCTCCCCACGTTTCTCTAATGAGATTTCTTTAGTGTAAATAAAACTGTTCAGATATATATACAATCAAACGACCGACCATACGAATTGTGTCAAAATTTGTAGCGAGTTTAATTTCGATGTTACGTCGATTTGAATTTACAGCCTTTTAAATTTGATAAATTCGTCAATCAGATCAACCGAACGGGACAAAAAGAGAAAAGGTACAATTTCATTAACGTGAAAACGTGAATTGATATTGTATTTCCGTTTGTCAGGGAAGCGAATTATGAAGAATTCGCGTGATTTAAACAAATTATTATCTCATTAATGTCGGGAATTCTTCGCGAAATTCCAATGAAATTCAACTCGCAAAAAGAAATAAAACAAAAAATAATAAAATCGCTAATTTCAGTTACCTCGCCGATAACGTTATCGCGCTTCTGATTAAAGTCTTAATTGTCTCCGATATGCGTGTACCGAAGAGAGAAAAAACATGATAACATAAAATGCAGAGTTGCTAACAACGGAAATGCATCAATTACAAATCAATTACACCCTCTGTAATGATTTATTTTTGAGTTCTAAATTATGTTACCTGTCAAAAAAAAAATAAATCAATGGCTCTAAAGGAAAAAAAAAAAAAAAAACTTTCAACGCTTCTAATAATGTATATGAAATGTTGTAAAGCGTTTTTCTCCTTCGGAAGCATCGATAGACATTTCAAAATCGTAAAATGTGAAGTACATAAAATAAAAAAAAATGTCAAAAACACAAAGAAAAAAGAAAGTATAAATTTTAAAATCGTAAAGTGTGAAATACGACAATAAAAAATTTGTCTTAGAAAGAAGAAGGGGCATAGTGAAATACACGTCTCTAACGTTTTGTAGGGTAATAAAATGTTTATTTCATTGAGGCCTGCGATATTTTCCCCCTGTTCTCATTTCGAGCGTGTATCGTCGCATCAAAATACATGAGCTATAAAAAATGTTGAATCGTCGAGGAAAAGTATATTTCAGAGCCGGTGTGAAATCGCGTGATCTTGAGCGACGTAATTCTGCGCGAATTCGTCATTCTGCGCGAAATTGTTTAGCTGAAAATAATTCGCGCATTATCCAGGCGCGCCGATCTAGTTGATGCTGGTAACGTTTTCATTCATCCGATGCGTTCTTTGGATACTTTCGCTTTCTTTTTTTTTTTTTTTTTTTTTTGTTAGAACTCTGTTTTTTTGTTGCAACTGCCGTTTTTTTCACGTTTCAGCAAAGTGACAATTCCCTCACGCAGATTGGAGCGCGTGTTTCTCTTGCCAGCTTTTCAGTCAGAGAAAAGGCAGGGAAAATGGCGCCGGCAATAGCTGCGTCAATCCGGAGGGTTACTTTGTTTCGCGCACGATAGAGAGCAGAAAAAGATCAAAGGACGATCTAGGAAAATGAGTATGTCGACGTGCGCTCTTTTTCATAACGCCGTTGCTTTTCTTCTCTGATTTTTTAGCGGATCAGTTAAATTTTATCCCCCGTATTTTGTGTATGTAAAACTATATCACTATGATTTTGCAACAAATTGTATTCTTCATTTTGGTCTTTTTCAAAAACAATTTACTCCAGTGAAAATGAAAGAGTCGAGGGAACAAAAGATTAACGAATAAAAGGTTGTAAAAAACCAAAAAGAAAAAAAAAAGAACGCACGATTGGAAAACAGAGGCAAAACGGAAATGAAACAAACAACTTTTATAAAATCCTGTCATGATTCGCGCAAACGCTATACGAGAGAGGGCAGTCTCAGAGGGTTTCCTCGAGCCACCAAGTCCAGTGAAGCGGACGAGATTGAAGAAGTATTATTTCCTTTCCTAATTCATTGGCTCTCTTATTTCTTGATGTCCGTCATTCGAGTTACCTCAACTCATGTTCGGTTTCCAACGGACAAACTTTCCGTCTGATGAAGTAATTAAGTAACTTGAAATATCCCGATAAAAAGCATTCAAAAAACTCATTTCCAGAGCTTGTATTGTAATAATCCATCAATTAATGTTTCCAGCCTGAATCCAAACGTTTTGACAAACATCGACAGTTTTTTCAGTTATAAAATGACAACAACAAAAGTTATGATAATATCAAAAAAAAAAAAAAACAAAAAAAACAAAAAAAATTGACTTGAGAAGACAGACATGCGAAAATCGTGAGATATATAATTATGAACGAAATTTTGTTGCTTTTCGTTCAGCGATTCGATTTCTCTTTCATCACTTGCCCCGAAGCACTTGGCTACATTTGCCAAATTGAAAGTCCAATCTACGAAGTGGCGTAATTTCGTTCGGGTTTGAGCATACGGCAAATCCCGCATAAGGACTGAATTTGCCCGAGGTTAGCTCGCTCATTTTTTTTGTATACTTTAAGAAGAGAACGAACCGGGGAAAAGGAAAATGATTATACACAAAGCTGAGCCAGCCGAACACACATCTCTTGGCAATAACTTTTAATCCCGAATAAGGTTGCTCAATTTTTCTGATGGAATATCTGCGGGGAGGAGAGAAAAAAAAATGTTCTTTCTTTTTTTTTTTTCCCGAGGATATGAATGAGCGAGAAACTTTGCATCCTGATATTTGTGTTTTCACCGAAGCTGCCTGAAATAGAAACAAAGTTGTTTCGGTCGGCGATAGTAATTGCGGTTTTGGTACGTGCCATTACGAGTCGACTCGTTATCATTCCTCGGCAGGCTAATGTATCACACTATGTACATCCCCTTTCCCCAAAAACCTTCCGCTCGGCACTGCAGCTAATATGATATCCTTGTCTTGGTTGTTAATACAGTGGCTGATTAACGGGGCACACTGGTACTCATAAATATTGCACCGGGAGAAACGCGCCTGTGCCACTAATTGAACGCCGATAACCGGTGTGCCAAGGATAGGCAAAAACAAAATTGATTAATCGCTTCAACAGAAAACCGTGTATCCCCATGAGCGTTTCCTTAATCGTAACTAACTCGTGTCTAAGTAAAGCCAGTTTCAATTTTAATAAGATCGAAGATGAAAACTTTTTTGATGAATCTCAGAGCTTTTATTATACAAAAACTGTGACGAGAGTTTGGACAAAACTGAACAATCGTGTATAATTGAAAAGCTGCTGTGATATAAGATTCGACAAAGTTTTCATACTTCTATAACTGCACACTAAATATATAAACCGACGACGAACAGACGAATCAGACGGGTGTAGAAGTGACTTATTGAAAAAACTTAACGAAAGTTGATTTATTCATGATTTGTTGTTCATAATTAACAGTCATTTTTTTCATGTTGAGATAAACATGGTAAATTGAATGATATCAAATATTTATGAATTAATATATAGGAAGGTGGAAACAATTGAAATTACATATTTATATGAGCGCTTTTCTGTCAGATGTTTTTTGTTTTTTTTTTTTTTTTTTTTTTTTTTTTTTTTTTTTTTTTTTTTTTATTTTTTTTTTTTTTTTTTTTTTTTTTTTAAAAAAAAAAAAAAAAAAAAAAAAATACATGAATCGAACGTCGTGCACAGCATTTTAATAATAACGTGTCATACGAGTTTGAATATTTTTCTAGAATTTATTCATTTGAATGAACAAAGTAAAAACTACATTTTTTTGCTATACTTTTTTGAAATTCATTTGTTTGTTGTGTACTCTTGAAGGCTCTTTATCTAAATGATATCTAGCGCGTTACGTGCTCCGCAAAACTTCATTGAAATTATTTGATATAAAATAATTTAACTATAAAGATAAAAAATAGCAGTGCAGAAATGTTCCTCAAAACTTTGGTTTTTCCCTTGACTGAATAAGAAACTTTGTCGTTAAGAAACTTACGAAACTTCGACTCAGAATTCTTTCCCGATGGCTATCAGACTCGAACCTACTTTACTCGCAACCTGATGTGAAATGTTTATTCGAAAACAACGAAAACAACAAAAAAACAATTGTACAGAACGAACAAGAAAAATTTAAATCCTTTTATTCATTAATGGAAATGGAACGAACAAGTTGGAGATAAAAATATATTGCTACAAAATGTTATCTCTTCGAACTTAAGTATGATTGGCGATAATTTGCAATCGATAATTTATTACCGATCGGGTCATCAATTATGCAATTTTAAATATTCATTTTCTTAGATCGAACTTTTTTTTTTAATTTATCAGAAAACTGAATAAGTTGAAAACGTTCAATTAATTCATCCACGAAAGTTTTTCCCTGACACAACAAAACTCAGCGTCGATGAGCTCAGCGTCCATTAATAGCGCTCGTTCATTAAGAATAATGCCCATCAAAATCGGCTTTTACCTTATTTGGTTTTGTGTACTTCAGATACTGATAATGATGATTGTCATAGTTGAAATCACGCGGCGTCAATTTGATGTCCCGATATATTTTTTCCAGTAGTGATTTCTGTCTCTGCAGTTTCTTTAAGGTCACCCGCAAGTCCGCATCTGAAAAGAAAGAGCAAACAAGTTGAAGTATTACGAATCGTTAAAAAAAAAAGAGATGAAATGAAGGGCGATATTGTTTCTTCAAGAAATTACGACAACGTGCTAAATTTCAATTTATAATGAGACCGAAGGGGACGAGGACATGAGGGCTCTTGAGATTTCATGAAACTTTTTTGTGCGAATTCATAAAGATCTTTGAGGGTTCCGCGAACGAAAATAAAACAGGGGAAAAAAAGGGAGATGGAGGAAGAAAGAGAAAATGTTTTTCCCACTACAGATAATTTCAATCTTGACTTAAGCATCCGAATGGCCACTTAGAACCAATCTTTTTAAGATGCAAATAACCCCCGAAGATTTTGATCACAATCTTCCCAAACTCGTGAACAAAATTTTCTTACATCCATTCTTCACCATTTCAAGACATAAGAAAGGAAAAAAAAACGAATTGTTTCTCACAAATATTTACAACATGGAAATGTTTAAATGTACTATTTTGGCAATTCAAATTGTCGCCAATAAGATTTTATTTGTGCAATTTCCAGTTGGATTTTATCATTGAAATAAATTGACCATTAAAATTTTACGACTTTTTCGTTTTAATGACAAAATTTGGATATTGATTTAACAGTATAATAACGGTGAAATATTTTACAACTTTGTTGTCGTATAATTTGGATAATCCCGAGTTAACGAATAAACGTCGTAAAACACGTGTACCAATGGATCCGACGCGCAGCGAAGATAATTTTTATCAGCTCCGTGGTAATGAGCAGCATGCCGATTTGCATAATTCGAGTAGCGTGCAAAAATATCGCTTATAATTTTAAAGGGTCGGCACGGCGAAAAGAGAAACAAAGTGGCGAGGTGCGTAATTAAATTTCACGTTGTGTATATTTTAAATCGGTGTCGATTCGTCGACACGTTATATCGTGGCGTAGCTTATTTCTCAACGGTAAAATTCAATTTCCGATGCTTGCGTGGCAACCCGCCGCTTTCAAACATTCTATCGTCGCGATTGAATTTATTAACCATTCGTCGATGCTATTACGCCTGACAGCGCTAGACAACGTCCAAGATTAATTCATTCCGCGCATCGATTTTTTGCCCAAGGGATTCCGTAACGCGTTCTTAACTCCACTTTGCGACCATTTATTTTGCCGCCTGATATTTTCCCGTTTCCTTCGCTTCGTTTCGATTAATTCCGACGTTCGCGTCAACTTTGTTTATCGTGCTAATTATTTTTTGCTCATTCCGGCGACGTTGTTTCATTTATATTGTCCATGTAACGTGAAACAACACTCGGGGGAAAAAAAAAATATTAATTTGAAAATTAAAGAAAAAGTTTCTCAACGTGCATGCGGTCAGCGCGAACTTCTGTTTTTATGATAAATTATATAGGATGGGAGAATTGATGCATCGGAGATTCGGTTAACTCAATCAGAATCATCTAAATTGCGACCAGGGTAAATTCGCTACAATTATACACGAGAATTGTGTGTTGAAATTAGAGCAACGAATTTATCATAATTGTAAAATTCATGTTTTGTTGTAAATCTTGTATTATATTATCAAGTTGTTAGTACTTGATTAAATTAAAACTTTTAATGAGATTCAAATGATCGTTTCGTTCTTATATTTGACACAAATGTGCACAGTGCAGTATATCTATAAAATCGTAACAATTACTTAACGGTTACCGCTGCAGAACAAACAGTATTCATATATCAAGATAGCTTATTTTATCAAAATAGAGATGAAGACGTTATTCATTTCGAATCAATAAATTTGTTTCTTTTTCTGTTTTGTTGTATCTCTTTTGCTGAAAACGTATAGATGATGCAAAATGAAATATCATGAGTTTTTGATAAACTGTTCGTCAATCTTAGATAAAGATCATTTCAGTGATTAAAATGAGTAAGATCTCAAAATGTTTCATTTACAACTCAATTCATTACCGATTGAATTTACCATTCAAAGTTTCTTGTAGACATTTCGAGAGGTTAGAAATTAACTGATCAATCCTCTGTCGACTTGAGTTCATTTGTATCCTTGCGTATGTGTGTACAGTCGTACAATCGCAGGTCTAACTTTGCGGGACGGAAATTGGAGAGCAAACAGCCGCAATATTTGTGCGATAACTGATGAGGATGATAAATAATACAGATGACACGATTAAACGATGCGAGCACGTAATTACATTTTGCATACATGCCCTGGGCATTGGGATTTCTACTAAAACTGGCCGCAGTTTGTATGCAGCCCGACATAAATAAACTTGCAACGGGACTACAACTTTGTTCGGTCTCAAGTTTTGTTTTAATAATCGGCTCCATTTCGTCGTATCGCAATGTAACGTGACAAGCTGCCATCTCCACCGATGATTCATCATTGAAGCTTCGATACGAAAGTTCAATCAAAACTTGTCATACCAACAATTCAACGTTAAAAGAAACCTTAATTAATGAAACATTCAACTTCGGCGTCATAGTTCCATGTTTAGGATCAGGTGATATTTGATTTCAAATTAATTCCATGAAATTAGAAATTGGATGTAACAGCGAACGGGAATTGTCATTTGGAAATTGAAATTAATTAATTGATTGAATTAAAGTCTCGCAAAATAAGATTTTTTATTGAATTTTGAAAACCATTCAACTGTCCTTCATATTTTTCGAATCAAATTTTGTTCCCATTTTTTTTTTTTTTATCTCATGAATAATATTGTTCGCACTTGAATGATTAATATTCTCACAATTTGGAAGGGTTGAATTGTTTTTGCAGCAATACACGAAGCGTCGAATTTGAAATAATTTTGTATGGAAGTTACAGTTACGTTTGGGTGAGTGTAAATGTTGGCTCACTGCTTGGATGAAGGCTGAAGTTTGTGTTTGGCCATACCGAAATAATGGTTAATAAAGAAAACGAGCGAAATGGCGACAAGTATTTGTTACGGCAATTGAATATAATTTGTGAAAAGGTGGAATCGAGTTTGAATAGCATGTAACATTGTGCGACGCATTCAAAACTTGGCTCGACAGATGTTAAGTTCGGGTGTGCCTTGATATTCGTGGGGACCTCGTAAAGAGACCGCGCCGTTGACGGGCGATCGCAGTGGTACAACTACCGGTCGAGTCAGACGGCCATTAGACACTAGTCTCCAGGAGCAATTTGCCGTCAACGTAAATGGGCGTCGCGGTGAAAGACGCGGTTTCCCCCATGATGGAAACTCAAACCGACGGAAATTCACTATGCGATTCAAAGCTGCCTTTAATTATCCCACGAATAAATTCTATCGGAAATCAATTCAACTGTGACCATCTGTTCTGTATCGCCGTTTGACCTCTGCTTTTTTATTTTCATAATTATATTTCGATATGGCTAAATGAAATCATAAAATATTTAGCTTCCAATTCATCAATTTGTAAACAATTTTGAAGAGAATAGGGGCAAGAATTAAAAGAGAAAGAGAGAGAGAGAGAAATATCAAATGAACGATCTCCATTTACTCTGATTACTTAATCGAGATTGCTTCGGCAAAGACAGGTGCGAGATATAAATAATCGTTTAAGGTTCATTCTTTTGTAACGCAAGAAATAATACTGGCAGAATTTAATTTAGCAAATGGCGTTTTGAGAAACGTGCGAAGATAATTTAGCAAACTCTCTATGCAAACGTTATGTATGTAAACGTGTATTCAAATAACGCAACGTTATTGCCGTTTAAATTATGTAGCAGCGTGTCTTTTCATCCGCGAGTTATTAGCCTGACGAAATTTGCCCTAACATAAACAACAGCGACTTTTACGTTTGTTCGTAATTTTGCTTTAATGGTCGAAATTAAAACGCGATCCAGCGTTAAATGTGGATTACGACTGTTATGACGATTTAATTTGATCAGTTCTCGCAGTCCATATCAGATTGGATTTAAATTGAATTAAAATTGATAAATAAGTTTTGGCATTAATACCGATGAAGAAAATATAATCTTTCATGATTGAGAGAACGTTTTAAACAAAAAATAATCAAAATTAGATTATCTCTGAATGTTATGTGAGATTATACGATTTTGTATAACTTTCGTCTGTGGGAGAATGTAATTTTGAATGGAAATGTTATTTATGGTTAAAAAAGACGAAAATATCATCACTCACTTTTGCATGGACAGAATCCATTGCAGGCAGCAAAGACGTGCGTGCGGTGAATGCAGTTATGATATTCCACACGGCAAGGAGAGCTGTAAGTACGGTTGTCTGATCCACAAAGAAACATCGGTTTCACAACGGGGCACTCATTGCACCTGAAAATTAAATATTTTTAATTAAAATTACGTCAAACGATGTAGTAAGCGGATTACAAGCTTGGCTCTGATTTTTTGAAGGTTAAAAAAGATATAACCTCTCTGACTGAATTTAATCTCGATATAATTTTCTGTTTCAATGAACATACTCCAAAAATCTGATAATAATTAATCTTTACCTTATCAGTTCGGTTGAAAAATACAACAAATTTATATACCTTGAGGAAATTGAATGAAAGTTCTTCGAAACAAAAATCTGATTTATTAGCACAATTTTGTACGTTCGCAGTCGGATTTCTCAAATGTTTTACTTCTTCTGAATACTTTTTCACTTTCGGATTATTCCCACTTGACAAAAACAATCCGAATGTTATTTTCGCTAAACAATTACCGAAACTCTTTCTTCCTACTGATAAAGTGGTTGCAATTATTAAAACCGTATGGGGTGAACAATTTCATTATCACGAGAAAAAAAATGCTAGCTAAAAAAAAACTTTCACGCGTCAAAGCATAAAGTGAAATAAAAAAAAAAAAACTGAAAAATGAAAGGAATTCATCAGGTAGCATTCATCTTGCATGAAAAAGTGTGTGATTTGATTCGACGTGGATGTGTTGCTATGAATATTACGAGAGCGTTGTTTTTGAAAGTTCGCGAAGTGCTTTTCGCTCAGCGTTTTTTCACGATCAAAACTGAATTGCCCGGGCGTCTAAGGTGCACGACAGTCGATTAAGGATTTTTGTTTGGCCTCGACGGAGCGAATTTCAAGAGTAGAACGCCGTGCGATTTTGTATACGAAGTAAAGCTGCCAGAAATGTTGGCGTCAAATTAGCTCAATGAGAGAGCCCGACCGGGCTCAAACTATAATTATGCGATTTTAGGCAAATCGGCAAAATAATTGCGATTAGTCATCGTGCGCAACTCACAATGACGGCTTCATCACAGCCCCATTCGTCCAAAAGGCTCGGGCGCATTTTACTGATCGAGAGTGGCGCAAAGAATCAGAGCACGCTTTGACAGTGATTGCTGTTTAATAATTAACAAGTGGGGCGAAAACTTGGAGTTGCGGTTTCCGCCAAGCGCAGCATAATTGAATCTTGATGTTAGTAAGACGCTAGTCTTTATACAACGCAGTTGAGGAACATTCTGTTCAATCATTACCGAGGTTAACTATTCATGCTTAGAGTTATACTCCAATACTGTACTAGTAAGTACCTTAATTGGTTGCTTAGACATGCAAATATTGATTTTCAAGTGAGTTAATTGTTTTTAAACATGGAATTATTAGATAAATATAAGTAATTAAATCATAAATAAATAGCTACAAAAATACGCTGTATTGAATGTGAGTTGATACTTGGAAGAGAATAAAATTTAAAATTGAAAAGTTAGTGGGCAAAAATGTATCCCTTTGAAATTTCAAACTTTTACTACAAACACCAAAATTTATAACAAATATGCCTGAATTTTTATTTCATTTCCATTATTTTTGAACAGAAACACGTGTACGAAAAAAAGTAGAACAATTTAAAATATTAATGAAAATATTTCAATTTATTTTTTCGTCCAATCCGGCTCAAAAGCTGGAGAGGATATTTTTATCCATTACATAATGGACAAAAAATAAAAGATTGTTCAATTCTAAAATCACTTTTTTATGTATTGAATAAATTTTTGTGAACAAAAAATTTATAATTAGCAAAAGATGTACTTTTGTTTGAAATCGGAAAAGAGACTGTTAACAAATTTCTAGATTCAACAGCAAAATTTGTGGTATATCTGTAATTTTTTGTTTATAAAATTTGATATACAATAGACATAGTGTCCATCGAAATCGTTATCTTAATAAAAATGTCAAACGTTTTAATTTATTAGAAATATATTTCATTCGCGATTGAGTTTATAAATCATTTAATTGAAAGCTACGCATCCTCAAAAAGAGTCATGATGATTCCTTATTGTCCGAGGTAACGGTTGAACGAGCGTCTTGTTTTGAATGAAGTTCAAAATAGTAAAATCCAATATTCATAATTCTTAGAGGATTGGGGAAAAATCAGTTCTTTCCGAGTTGTAAGCCAAACTTATAAGGACTTTGAAAATTTACTCATCCAAAGCAGTCGGTTTCTCAAACAAACGCAGAGGAAAAAAATTAAAACCCCCACAGGGACGAAAATATAAATCAAAATATATGTTGATTTCATATTTTTTTTTTATAGTTCATATATATCTTTTTAAATTACATTTATATAAATGTTTTATAAGATATTGCCGCTTTTTATTTGAAATATACATGACATATACACGAGATATAAAATTTTATATTTCCTTTAATCAAAATATATTTGAAAATATATTTTTGTCTGTGTGAGAAAAGGTCAGTAAAATTCAAACTTTATCTAACGAAATGTAATACTCAGAGTAATCATTTTTTTGAGTGTCAAAAAACGTTTGAATTCGTAGAAAAAATAATTTTTTTTTTTGAAAAACGCACTTGCAAAGTTTGCGTAAAAAAATCTGCTTTACATCGTTCAAATTTTGATTCGCAGAAACAACCAAGCAATTCTTCAGTTGATAGAAATAGATCGAAAGCAAAACAAGCAAAATTGGATATTGAAAATAAAGATTCGTGACTAGTTAAAAACGCATTGCATGTTTCCGAATCGATGAATTGTAACGTGATCTTGCAACTGCAAAATCCGCGTTATCATCAGTTTTATCGTTCGTTCGATTTTTTTTTTCGTTCATTAATTGACGAAGGATTTGACTCTTTTTGTATAAGTCAGAGAGCGGTAAAATGTTTACGTGTAAAATGGGTACTCTATAATGTCACTGTTGTCGGGATCAGAAGAAATGAGGGTGAGCAAATCAATTCATTCGTAACGTTTGACATTCGCGGTATAAAAGAAAACTCTCCTTTGTTTCACTTATGCGCTTTTAGTTACGAACACATTGTCGGGACACATCTTGTAAATTCCACCTCACATAAAAGATTTAAATCTCGTTAAATTACTAACTAACTAACGCTCAATCTATCGACCTACTTCTCGGCCCTAAAGTTTGTAGTTTGATTTTAAGATCAGGAGTTTAAATCGAAAATGAAAATGAACTGGTCGATCACGAAACAACACTCAGATGAATTTTTTATGGACGCGTATTATATGTGTAATTTGATAATCAATCTATTTCGTCACTGCATGCTTGTCGTGCAACTCAACTTGACAAAACTTTACGAGTGTTTCAGGAAATAGGAGTGTGCTTGGTGAGTCACTTATCGTGCGACTGAACCGAAAACTTTTTTGAGGAAAGAAAGACGCGTCGAACAGATGGCTGTTACGTCGTAAAAATTTCTTTCAAACAAAGACCATCTGATTTAGACAACATATTTCATATCGTCTTGCACTGCTGTTGTAAATTTCAATTATGTTAAGCCCTTGAACTCGAAGTGAAAAGAATTTATCTTAGTCAGGACACATGACTCCAGATGAGTCGTTATTTTCACCTACATCATCTAGTCATTCGTGAATCGCGTACCACAATCAAACGTCAGGTTGTTTTTAACGGCACTGGTGAAAGTTCAAATGGCAATTCCTTCAATGATTGCATGCATGTAGTTCCCAAATTGCCAAGTGAATTGTTTGATGTTTTGCTTCGTTGGCGAATGCCCAGATATGTTTTATCGACATGGAAAAAATGTTTCGGCAAATCGAAATCGCCCGAAAAGACACACCTCTTCAATGCATCTTTCGGAAACAGCTTATTCAGAGGAAATTAAAGTATTTTGTATCAAAATCGTTACGAAAAAAAATTAAAAAGTTGCTGTTTCGTATTTATTGATGTGCATTTGGCATCAACTTGTGAGTAAAGAGACAAATCATTTTTTGTCCAAAAATTTGAGTAGAATTTGAAAAATCTGTTAGAAGATTTTCCAAATGAATTACATGTGTGTGATGCAGGAAAAATCTCGATATTAATGAGTTAACAATGGTGTGAGGTATTTAGTGGAACTTAAGTATAGATTAATTCTATTTTCAGGAACTGCAGTAGATAATGATCAAGTTACCAAAACGAAATTTTGATCCTTCAGGTTTGGTTTCAGTGAATGTTATTATGTCAAAAATCTTGATGCATAATCTTTGGCGCGATGAACTCGACTGATACTGAGTTTAGCGAATTATTGAAAAGGAAACTGTTCGAAATCAAATCCGACTTTGAAATTAGATCTTAACCGTGGGAAAATATTCGTTGCAAATAGAGTCTAGCGCGCTGCCAACACAAAACTAGTTTTCCCAAGTTCAGAACGATATTTTTCCTCACGAAAAAAGAAAAATAATGTTGGCAATCCGAAGGGATGCCAACATCCCTTTTTTTCTTGAGTGAGGTTTTCTTTTCGAGTGAGGAAAAAGATTTTTTGGTAGTAAGGACTTTTTTAGCTCCCTTTTCTTAAATCGTCTTGGCCCACTTTTCTTTCGACGAAAATTGATCAAGATAAATTAAAATAAAAGGGTAGTTTTTTCTGACTACTGAGATGGAAATTACTAAATTTTAGAAGAAGAATGTTGGAAAATTGTTTCCATTTACAGCCATTGCTTATCGGTGCTTAGTAAAATCGTGAAAATCGAAACCCATTTTTATACAGGTAGATTTGATTAAAATTGCTAAAAATATTGGATAAAATACACGCTCTCAACGTTACTCCCAGGCGAATTTTTTTATCTATTATAAAAAAGACATTCAATTGCAAAAGGATTCCTTCCGAACGAAAATATATTTTGAAAATTTCCGGCAATAAGAATAATATATATTATATATTCGTTTTCAAATTTCTTCATATAAAATTTCAAAATGTATAATAATATATATTTTTTATATAAAAAATTTATAAAAAGCGGCTATTCAGGTAATATTTTTATAATATTTTTAGCAACTATATTTTCGTCCGTGAGGGACCTCTGAGCTACTTTGATCCGTTTTTAAATGACGATAAAATGTTCTAAGTTGGAAGAAGATTGGAAAACCTTGACTTGTCGCTTACTATTTAGTGTCCAATCTTATAAGACCGCACCCGATTACTCCCCGATAAGAAATCGCCAGATTAGTACAATTGGCTCAAATCTCGCCCAAGCAATAGTTGCCAGCTTCTTGTACCATTGTTGGCCCAATGGTGTGCCAGTACTGTATTAGTTGTTTGCTGGATAAAATTGCCAATGCATCATTAATCACGATAATGTTTAAAAATTAAGGAAATGTAATTTTCTTAAAAATAGTAATGTTTTAAAAAATGTAATGTTTCAAAAATTTGAAACTTGAGTTTTCTACTGTTGAGTAATCAAATGTTTTTGAAAAAATGGCCAAAAAGAAATTTTAGTGCCACAAAGAAATTTATATTGATGTCATATATGGAACAAAATTTGAATCAGTTTTAAAAACAGGAACCTAAATTTATTGCAATGTATATGCAGCTTCAAACGTTGTCACAGATAAAAATATGTCCACGTATGCCATCTTTCAACAAAAATTTGTTAAACTCATTGCTAATTAAATTAATTGTAAATTAAATTAATTAAATCAATGAGTAATGCAAATAATATGAAATGTGAACTCTTAATTACTGTTAATTTAAGCTCTTTTGCACAGCGCCACCTATTCCTGTATGGTCTTTCTCCCCGGCATTCAGTGTATCATTTTTATTGAATTCGTCTTTTTATCCATGATTATTAGGAATAAATTAAATAAATAAATTAATAAATAAATTCAAAATTAAACTTTCAGTTTAAGTATTAACAAAGATTTTTCAATTTGTCATTCAATTTTTTTCAGAGTAATTTTATGAGGGCGCTTTTTAGGAGAAACCTGTTTTGAAAACAGCGAAAAGAAATTTGTTATTCCGCTGTTGTGGCAGTACCCCACACAGCAAATGTAATGTGAAGGTAAAACAGTTTTTATTATTTGTTATTGTTTATTTCAATCAATTAATTTTTTACAGCAATTTTAGTAGGTCAGTTAAGTATATGGTTTCAGTTTTATCGACAACAGTTTTATTAGTCGATGGCTGTTCGGAGCAAGAAACCAAGATGGTAAGACTAAAGAAAGGAGATAAAAGACTATTAAGACTGATGAGTAATGATCTAACCAATTTCCCGTACTGGTAAAATACTAAAACAGGGTTAAAAGAGTACTGTATTATTGCACTCGCGATCAGAGTCCATTTTGCGTCTCGTGAAAAGATGACTAATTTATCATCAGAGAGAGTAACCGTTGCTCGCACTTATCCTAGAGTAGGTGTAGACTACACTGGTCCGTTATTAGTAAGTGCTCTTTCAGGTCGTGGTCGAGGTCGAGCAGCCTAAAAAGGATATGTTACTGTCTTTGTTAGTTTAATTACCCGAGAAAGGTTGTGAGGCAAACGAGAATTTTGCAATGTTTTTATCATCATTCGAATAGATTTTTTTTTCAAATTTGAGTTTCCTTATGCGCAAAAAAAGGAGTGAATTGATGCTTAATTCCTCTATGTTCACAACTTTCGATGGTATCTAAGAAGATGGAGTGAACAACGTGAAACACCACCTCTGAAGAATAATAAAAAATAATAAAATCTTAACGTCAAGTTGTAATGTCACTTTCTTGATCAAGTAGTTACATGTTGCGTTTTGTAAGTGTTAATAAATATAGAGGTTGACAATTCTGAGGTTTTCCCCTGTCGTTATAGCCAAATTTATGTGTGTTTATTAAAATACCTTTCCCCTTCTATCCCACACGGACGAAAATATACTTTCAAATATATTTCAAATATATCTTATATAAATGAAATATAATAACATTCATAACATTTTTATAAATAAAATATAAAACTATAATAAAATGTAAAACTTTTTTTATATAACTATAAACAAAATATAAAATACACATATATTTTGACTTATATTTTCGTCCTTGCGGCCAGACGGTCGAAAATATACTTTGACACATATAACAACTTATATGAAATTATTTTAAATATAATATAAAAAATATATACCAACTATAAAAAAAGCGGACAAATAATGATGAACCCGTTGAATTAAGCAGAACCGCGAAATGTCAGTGCACATTATTTTGATTGAATTTAATCTTTGTGAAAATTATATTTTGTTTTGACCCGTAAAAACAAAGTGGTAGTTTGAAATTTGATAAAGAACGATTTTGTCCTCTCCTAAGATCTTTCAAATACATTTTATCAGATTCATGAATACATCAGTGAGATAAAACGAGTTGTCTAAATCGTCACGGTTTTAACCGGAAATCCTCCTGGATCAAAATTATAACATGCCTTAAATTCGACGTTATTTTGATGATAATTCATAACTTTGAAAAATTAAGCTTAAAGGACGAGAAACTGCTGCGATAAAACTATTATTTCGTTGCGACGAATTTCGATGGCGTTTTCTCGGCGTTGAAACGAGGTTTTAATTCAGCTGGAACTTACTTCCAAACTTGTTATTAAAATTGCAAATTAATCGCGTCTTTTCAATTATGACATTTTTTTTCCTTCACTTTTCATGCACTCTGTATGTTAATTGAAGTTCGAATAATGTTTAAAAGTGACTCTGTTTTATGAAATTTCTCTGGCAAAATTCATATCAAAAACAATGCCCGAGGGACGGCATAGCGACTGAATTTACATCATCCGTTAAAATCAGTAAGCATAAAATCTTGGTGTAGAATGCAGGGCGTGCGAGGTCCCAAATTTGCCGCTATCATTCACGTCTTGATCCCGCTCTCGACCGGTCATTTACATAGAATTTCGTCGATGTCATGCACGTATCTCTCAATATGAAATAGTCCGACTAGAGTCTCTCTTGGGGAGCTTCAAGATTCCCTGCAAAATAAAATGACAATAAAACCGAGAGAGCTTCTCCGATTTTCCGGTATATTTGTCAACGTTTGCGAAATAACAACTAAATTTACAGTAATTGCGGCTGGGAGGTCGACATTCCAGCGACAAAATATCGCACAAAACAATCGCAGCCATTCGACGCCAGCATAGCATTATGCTAAAATTTTGCAGACTGCCGATTTTTATTTTCTTTGATCTTCCTAACAAGTTGCAAATATCATCCAGCAAATTTTTCATTCGACATTCAACTGCTTTTGTTGTAACAAAAACACATTTGTTTCAATCGGAATTTAATAGTTTTTGTTTTTCCCATTTCTGTAACTTTGAATTAGCGATCTGATTAATTGATTCGACTTTGTTCGAATTTTTGCGGATGACATCAACAGTTAAAAGCATCGTTTTTTATTTATAAAAAGATTTACAATTTTGAAATTCAAATATATGCAGTCAATTTTCTGGACAGTTTCGTTTGTTGCGATTAAAGTGAAAATTTACATCCACTTGTGTTAATCTGATTAAGGATTGCCGGTTTCATTTTCGAATGAGCAATTTGTACTTATAAAATCAACAAAAGCAGCGTAATTTTGCGAGAAACAGAGTTGAAAAGAAAATTAATTACAACATTCTTTATATTTGTTAAATTTGTTTTTTTTTTTCGTTTATAGAAACACAAACATTTATATTGTTGTTTATTACATTCAGCAGTTACCATATCACAAAATTGTCTTTTTGTTCTTTTATACCAAAGATATAAAATTTGCTGATACTTTTAGAGTTATTTAATTTTGTTCTTTTTTTTGTATAAATTACACATTTTATTATCCCCCGAAAATTAATTCACGTAATTTAGGGCGGAAAATCGAGCGTAACATCTTATTTAATGTTTAATTTCATCGCTGCAGTGTTAAAAAAGAACGAGAACGGCGCGAAGGAAACTGATGGTGTAAAATTGCATTTTTATACCGTTCGTATAAAATGTTTCCTTTGACCCGAAAGCTGTACCGAAGAAAAGGTGAAAACAAATAATATTTATTTGATTTGAATCAAATCGAATAAAGTGGAGTGTAAAACGAGTGGGAGAATGATCTAATATCATTTTTCAGGATAACAAAATTTCCTTTTTTGTGCTTAGTTACATATTCCTCATATCCGATTAATCCTTATTTTTCTATCGATTCGGGATCCTTGCATTAATCATCATATCTTCGCGCTCAAAAAATTACAATTGAAAAACCTCGATCTCACAAGATGACACAAAAACGCAATAATTCCAAACAGCTTTTCGAAAGCCCATTCTTCTTTTCAGCGGTTTAATCTTTTAGCGAGGCAAACTTTTTAGCGAGATTGCACGAAACAATGGTTCAAGGGCTGATGCGTGGCAAGTTGCGGTCACGGCGCGTGTTTTGGAGCGCCGAAAATCCAGCTTAATCTCGCGTATAAAGAGCGAGTGAAAGTGGCAAAGTTTAAGCGCCCGCGAATCCGAGAGATTTGCGCTCCGCCTTGGACAACGAGGCAAAACATTGAGGATTGTTCGCGGGCACCGAGGGGCCGAAGTTACAAACGACACGAAATATCCGCGTCGAAGTTGATGAATAGACAAGACAAATCGTCGACCGATGGACTCGAAGGCTTGATTAATGCCGTTCTTCCAGTTCTCAGGCAAGTTTAATTAATTTGTCCGAGCCAATGAAACAGTGCATTTTTACTACTCAAGAAATCTTGGCTGGAATTCACCAAGTTTTGGGTTGCGGCAACAATACATCTGCGTGGAACATTCCACCAACAAAGGTCTGTCGAGTTCGTCGGACACGAGAGAAATGGCGGAACAATTGTTCCGGGGCAAAAATCACTAATCTCAACTGTTTCGACTAATCTCAACCATTCGGATATTCTAATTGGTTGGCGCACAGATTTGAATAGATTACGACTGCTCTGTCCAAATTGTGGAACTTTCAAAAATTTTTTGAATTTTTTACAAACATGCTGGCTCCATTTGGATCAATAATATTCGAACTAAAAGTTTCTTTTCTTTCAAATCTGAATCATCTAAATTCGATGTTTATAAATTATTGAATCGACGAAGTAAACATTTCTGTGAAGACGTACAATTGCATCACGTGAATGCAAATTCGATTTGAAGTTAACAAACGACGAACGCTTGTAATGTTCAGAGTGAATTTGACAGGTCGACCGTTCGCTAGGAATCACAATCGGTTTTTGCGTAAAAAGTGGCATGACAATAGGTCCTAGAGATATTCTATAGAACATCGATATCAGTTGGAACATTGATGAAGCTGCAATTCAAGATTTGAAAAAAAGGACGTATTTATTTTTTATATGTTCTTATATGATCGTGAGTGATTATGAAATATGAACAAAAGTCATGTTAATTTTTTAATACAAACAAACGTTTTAATTTGTTTAACGTAACGTGTTTAGCGTAAAATTTTCAGTTTTATAATATACAAGATTGAATTCTTGATAAAATGAGTTTTGAACTCTCCACGGAGAAAAAAAGTTTATACATGTTTCTAAAAATGAAATGACTCAATCATTAAACGATGTGACAGACGAAGATTCAATAACATTTATTCATTCATTTATTTTAAAATAAAATAAAATAAAATATTCAAAAATAGATAAACAGAAAATACATCATTTTAATTGTATCTTGTTGTATAGTAACAATAGAGTTTGAAATAACAGACCATTATGACCAGTATAAAGGCAATATAGTTAGTGAGCAATACCCAAAATCGAAATTTTCATAAGAACAAAAAAAAAAGATAATTAATTAATACATTTCACCAGGTACAATTTTGTATTGTATAATTGGAAATATATTCTGGCAGATATTCCAAACAGTATTTGCATCGAACCAATGTAAATAATTTTTATTCCAATACATATTTTTGTAAAAGTAACTCCTCAGAATATATTAAGTTTCAGTTTTTTCCTTGAACTCAATTATAAATATCATACGTTGAGAAAAAAACAAATAATAAAAATTTATCTCAAGAAAATTCTTGGCTGAAAACTTTGACACTATAAATTTTGTATAATTTGATATTGATTTTTGATTGAAATTAATATTTTTAAGTAGAGTGCTCGTTGAAGAATGCCGTCGTTGCAAAAAATTGATTGAAAGTTCAGTTTGAACTGTTTTTAAGAACGACTATGTAAACTGGTTCAATTTGAAATCACCGAAATTAATAGGAACGAGACATTGATAGTACGACTATGCTTCTGCGCGAGGATCAACTAACTTGATTTCCAAGTTATAAACAGCTTCGCTCGGGAATATTTTAATTCTTTATGAAGTAAATGCAAGTGATCAACTTATCCTGTCAGGGAATTGTTGAATCACACTCAAGCTGTCTTGATAATAATAATTATTTAGCAATTGAATTTCGCTGCATTTTTTCCGTCTCCAATTTTCATCCAATCTTAGGAAGCTTACTCAGAAAAAAAATTCTTTTTCTTTGAAACGAGAGTCCCCTCTCTTACGTCAGTGATTTTTTTTTTTTTTTTTTTTTTTTTGAAGGATTTCTCGAGTCTTCTAAAGTAGCAATTAAATTCAACAACTAATTAAAAAGAATGTCTCTGGAATTGCTGAGTCTTTAGCTAAACTAATGAGTCAAATCAGACGAAACGTGTAAATTTATGTTCGATCACGAAAATTCTCCGAGTTACAACAATTAAACTTTTCAATTAAATGCTGCTTTAATTTTTTGATTCAACTCAAATCGTTGCATTATAGCTAATTTCAGTTATAACTAATTTCACTGATTAATAATTAGATGTCGACCAAAATCTCAAATCTATTTCATCTGAGTGTTTTTTTTTTTTTTTTTCATTTATAAACTAATCAGACATGGATGGTTGTTCTAAAAAAATTGAAACATTTGACTTTTTTTAATTGACTGTTAAAATAACAATTAGTTTTTGGTTTCATTAAACAAATAAAAATTGTACAAACATCGAAATAGTTACGCACTGCTCATTCCTGTCATTTCAAGTTAGAAAGTTACAAGTTAATTGAAGCAGAAACTGTTTTCCATGTCCGCTCGAGTTGCGTTTATTACTCAACCAGAGTAATTTAATATCCAGTAAAATTACGCAAAACATCGATACGCATTAGTAATACTTGAAAAAGCACCACAAAGATGAATGTCGCGTGAAATATTTTCCAGCGTATTCATTTAAAATCCAATATTTGGTATTAATTTCATAAATGAGAATTTTTATCCCATCAAAAGAAATTTTTTTTTTTAATTTTCATCTCATGAAAATATTTGCAAATTTTTAATTGCAGCTAAAATGCACATCAATTGATTGCACAAAAAAAATAAAAATAATGCGTGGAAAATGCTGTTGACCGATTTATTCAAGATTAATTTTATTGTTCATTTTATATAAACTTGAATTGAGTTCGTAAAAAAAAAAAAAAAAAAATTTATCGAGAAACGGATGAGCGTGTGTTAGAATATCGTAATTACTTGGTACGAGTTACTCAGCTCTAAATTTAATATGCATAGAATGTAATAAGTATATCTACGTTGAAAGCATTCTTGGTGCGAACCGCACCAAGAATGCCTGTGCAACACGACGTCGATTACTGTTCGGGGCACAAAAATTATTAACTCATTCAACTTTTACATCTGCAATCTCATGAACAAGCTTCGATTAGAATTAGATTTTCGGTACTGAATAGGTGAGAACTTGATTTACAACAAGTTTGCCTAATATTCTTGTTCTTTGCAATTCCGCGACGACGAACAAGTTGAAAAAGTTTGTTGAAAAATGAAACGTATTTGAAAATGTAATTTATAGTCAACGACTCGACGCCACATTAGCATATAAAACGGCGCTGTGTCACACGAGTGTTCAAAGTTTGCGTAAATTTTATCGAGTTATGATCCCGAACGGGGCATTTTTTGATGTTTCAAAAACTCAACCATCGAGCGTGTAATTTCAATAAACAATTCAAATTAAAATCCATTCGGACTCGAAAAAAACACACACACACACACAAACCAAAAAACCTTTTGCTCTGAAACTTTGCATGGAAAAGGTGATTGGAAAATGATTGGCAAATTGAAAGTAAAAAAATAAATGAAGTGAGTCTGTTTTCTTGTGCATTCAAAATTATCGGGTCACCTCATCGACAGCTCTCAGGCTGTTTGTTTCGAGTACGATCGAATCAGCGAGTTTTGTCCGTACCGGATTACATTTCACATGCATGGAATTTCATCGATGTGCGTAAATCAAAAATTCTAACATCAGGCCAAAGTGTGACACGTGCGCTGCATTCCGTTGGATTTGCAAGTGGCAAAGCGCGCGCATTATCTGTTGGTATTAACTTCCCAATTTGACATTTATACGCATTCTCGGCATCGCTGTTTCGACTGTACCATTTTGCAGAGACTATATATATCCAAATGCTCTCTTCCTCTCAATGGCAAAATCTACCGAAACTTTCTTCCAATACGCGATCCAAAAACGTCTAATGAAAAATTGTACGAAAAAAAAAAAAAAAAAAAAGAAAAAAATGGACGAATAATTTTAGTTTCATTGATTTTTATTTAATTTTTTTGTTATTTTTTGATTTCACGACTGAACGGATTCATTCAAAATTGCATTTATTTTTAAAACGAAACAATATCTTTTTGTGGACCATTTTGGCCCTTTTTTTAGTCACGTTTTTTATGAGACATTTTTTGTTGGCGTACGCGGAATAATGAATAATGAAACAAAATATAATTGGAACTAGAATCGAGATTCGCTTCAAAGATTGAAAAGTTTCATCGACGGCATGAAAAATTCACCTGAAAGAACGTACACTGAACATTACCCGCTTCGTAATTTATTCCGCGAAAGGTGTGTTAAGAATAATAAATCAATACCAAATGCACGCATTTTCAATTGAAAACAACCACATGAAAAAGTACGGGAAAAAAATTTGAGGGACACATTTGTTGGCTCGCTTTTGTGGTGAGTCCTGAACTTGGAACAGAAATGATTGCAAAAAATGGTTGGGGGAAAAAAAAAGGAAAGAAAAAAGTCGGAATCGAGTATAATAAAAAGTTAAAAATGAAAATAATTCATTATTCTTTTTGGCTGGGTAAATTCATCGAGCGCCTTGGGTGTTCTGAAGTTTCATTCACGTAAAGTTCGGTCGCCGAACGACAATTGCAGACAGTTTTGAATGGGAGATGGCCGATGGCTCCGTAACAGCAATTAATTTCGGTTCAGTTTCTCTTTGTAGAAAACGAGGCAAGTACGCGAATATGAAAACGAATCCGTCAACTGCAGAGCGCATCGATGATTTTAGTCGTCGAGGTCGTTAATACAGCGCGCACAGCTCGCAACTCGTTAAGTACGATTATCGAAACGTTTCCGCACGAGTTCTTTGCTGTAAGCATTACCGATCTTGCTGACCGACGCAGACCGTTTAATAATGCGATACCATATATTATTACGCTCGCCTGAACCCAATCGATACAAGAATTATGGATCTTATCCAGAAACTGGTTACAAGATATATTATCGACCTATTTAGAAATCGTTCTAATTTTTTTCAATAACCTCATGATTGTATCCAGGAGATGCAAATTATTGTCACGATAGATCAGTCGAGCTCCAATACTTTATTGAACATTTTCAAATGGGAAAAGTTGCGAAAAAAATGAATAAAAAAAGGAGCTGAGTAATCTCGCGCCGAGCTGCATCTTTTTTTCTTGCTTAATTTTTGCTGAAATAAATACCCCGGGCAACTTTCTTTTAAGTAGACTTAGGACAAATTTTATGAAGATTTTTGTAACTGTAAGTCAGCTTTTAAAATATTTATTCAGAGGCGTTTATTTCGGGTTTTCAGTTTTTACTTTCGGAGCAGACGAAAAGTTTCTCAAGAAAAATAAATTGAAACTGATGTTATTTCAAACTCGGATTTCCATTATCAAGATTTTCATAGCAAATTTACATATTTGTCGAGTATTAAATTTTACATTTAATGATCATGAACATAAAACAAAACAAAAGGACACCGTTACTGTTACCGCGCCGTTCCAGAATTCGTTCATTTTATATCACTCATAACATTTTACTTCGGTGTAAATTCATAGCGCATGTTTCATGTTAATCTTTTATACAAACGGCGCCATTCATATTTTGTAAGATTATCAATAAAAAGCTACTTAACTAACGTAAAATTAAAAATACAGCCACAGAAATGAAGTATTCAGATATGAACTCAGTTTTGGGTTGAAAAATGTGATTGTCAGATTTTGAGATTGTTTGTGTGATTAAATCAGATAAATACGGCGTCATACTTCAGGCTAGAACTAATCATTTTAGATGAATATACGAGCGATTACGTTATACAATAACAAAAGACGTTAACGTTGATAATAACACGCTCACATGGACTAAATGCAATAGCGTGGATGTACGAAATGACATGCTCTCGCTTGCAGACTTGTATCATATTAAGGCACCCAATGATTTTAGTGACACTTACGCTAATAAAATGTCCGATGGATGATTGTAATGCTATTATTGTCTTTGCGTCATGCAGATGAAACAATTTATGATACTGCGACATTAATACGATTTCATACATTTCGCTTCGAAAATGTTGTAGTAATCGGTTTTAAAATGTCATACAATTTTCTTCGCTGGTATTAAACCTGATATATTATCTTCCAGTTTTGCTACTTTGATGTAGACAATCATATCTTTAGATTTCATGAAACACGAACAAATTTTCCTTTCAGAAATACGAAATTTTGTATGCAGTTATATAATAATGTACCAAAAAATATGTACATCAACATAAATTAAACGTACTTTCTCACATGGACGAAAATATAAGTCAAAATATATGTGTATTTTATATTTTTTTCATAGTTGATATATATTTTTTTATATTTTATTCATAAAAATTTTATATAAGTTGTTGCCGCTTTGTATTTAAAATATATATGACATACATATTTATATACGATATATATACGTTTATATTTTATTTATATAAGATATCCTAGTAAAAATGATCATATATTAACAATATATGGACAATATATTGACCATATATGTTTGCATATTTTCATATATGGACTATGTACTGATAATATATTAGCAATTTCAAAATACTATCAATATATTGCCAATGTATGGACAATAAATGATCAATATATAATTTCTGAAATTTTATATTGTCATTATATGCTTTATGTATGGACAATTTATGATCCTTTTTACTAGAGTATATTTAAAATATATTTGAAAGTATATTTTCGTCCGTGTGGGTTCATTTTGCCAGAAACACTTTTGTTCCCAGTGGGTGGTGCAATTTGAAAATTTGGGACAACCGTGAGAAGTAAAGATAAAATTTAAGACAATGAATTTATCGGATGAAAATAATCTGGTAAAGTTCTAAGCAAGGGGTTTATGGTGCGAGTAGCTTTTTGGGCAACGCGCACGAACGGAGCACGTAAAACTAATGCGGTGATAGACGAGGCAAAGCGCTGGTGGCTTCTACTCTCGTGTGATTTTATTCGTACGCGACAGCGTTGGACCGAGCAGCTTATATTGCCGAGTAAGCTCCCAGTACGAGACTTTGCGCTCTCTTTTTATCCGTGCTCACTTTGGTGTCGTTTTGTCGCCACCGCGGCGACCAGAAATGGTCCACCCCGGAGAAGCTAATGTGGTTGTTGAATGCGATAATGCGCTATACTTTCGAGCGTCCCGGATTCGCGCATAATCAGCGCTCGAGCTCCCTTATTCTCGTAAATGTTTTCACAAAAATTTTCAACGGCTTCTTTTTTCATCCTCAAACATTCCCTTATCAAACATTTTTAACATAAAAATAATTAACTCCTGATCAATTTTCAATTAACTAACTATATATATAAATCTGACAAGTTATTTAAAAACAAATAGGGTTAAGTGAAAGCAGACGTTATTTTGAAATCAAAATGCCAGAAGCATTATTTTTATTTATTGTATTATTACATTATAGAAGCAATGAGAAAACCAAAAAACACTTGTTGGGATCAATTAATGTCTCATCCTTTTTTGCAAACTAATTTTATCGGTCAACATTTTTTTTTCGTTCCGTAAATGTGTTTACTATTTATTGCTCGAATGATCGTGTGTAGGATGTAACGAGTGAACGTTAGCAGACCAGTATAGGCACAAGAACCGTTGTAGTTCGACCAACTGTATGCAAATTAACCGCAGGCATATTACTGTCTCGACACGCTTTTTTTTTGTTCCAAGGCTTTAGAGGCGATACTGCAACGCCGTATAGTATATCTGATTGTGCGGTTGACAATTGATCTTTTAAATGCACTATCGACTGTTATGTCATGTTATAAAAAAAAACAAAAAAAAAAAACAAAATTTTGCGGCAAAAGTAAAATGAATAAAAATAATAGTCAGTGAAATTACGTCATGTACACTTCACTCGGTTTGCCTTTCAATGAAAATCAACAAAATATTTACTAATCAGCCTTCATATATAAATAAAAGTTGACAACGGAATTAAAATACGAAACTCTGCTTCATAACTTTCATCTTATTACCTTAGACATCATTAACATTCTATTCAATCTGTTTTCTTCTCAGCATCCACCTAGTTAGCACTAATGAAAGCGCTTTTCTACGTTATAGAGAAGCTTACTTGAAATTCAAGTAAAATGGCAAAATGATTACAAATGTACACGAAACGGCTTCATTATATTCATAACCAAAGTATTCACAATTATATACAATTCTGGATTCATGTTAAGCAAAACAATTTTTTCAAATGAAGACTGTGCAATTAACAGTATATGAAGATGTAACATCACGTCTGAAAAAACACTCTCAAATTGGTATAAAACATCACCAAACATTTCCACATGACTTTTTGTTTGTTTTTCAACTTCGAAGGCAGATTACATTTGTGTAACATTTGTTACGAACGTTTGTTTTCTTTTTATTTAATTTTTCAGTTCAGCTGAAGATTTGGTTCAAAAATGGAATTTCATAAAAAGGTGTCTCAATTTAATACAATGGTTCTTGCAGTGTAAGATACAATGCATTCTCCCTGAAATGACAGTTTTTATTTCATTGCAGGTAGATTGCAAAATCATTTCTTGCATTAGTAATCTTAAAGTGCATCGATACGTTTGAACCAATCGTTTTTTGCGATGCTTGCATGGGAGTCAACTTTTTGGATCATGTTAAAAAGATCATTTGTTCGTGAAAATAGGTTCTGACGTTGCAAAGAAAGGTGCACCGAACAAAAAGAACATTTGGAGCGTAGCAGAGGACGTCACAGCGGAGAATACGCGATTACGACTCGTGAAAGACAGCAAAAGAACGTACGTCTAATTTGCCACAAGGATATTCGATGAAATTCTTGATTGCATTAAACTTTCACGCAAACTCATTTCGATTTGTGTTTCCTCGGAACTTGAATCTATTCACAGTTAATTTGACTTTCTTAAAAAAAAAAACCTCCCAAAAAAGAAAAGAAAATAGAAAAATCAACTATGGAAAATATATTTAAAATAATACAATTTCGAGTAACATAAATACCGAAAATTGCATGAAAATTAAAAGTGATGCATTTTTATGTAGACACAGACTTAGTTGCACAATCTTTGCACAAATAAAACCCAAGTTTGTAGGAATATAAGAGAGTTTAATTCTAAAATATGAGACGCTGTTTCGTTGTCCGGATCTTTGTATTATGTCAGGGATAAGAAACTACATTAAAATAGAATGAATTTGAAATAAGACTTCCCTCATCCTATTTCAGTTTTCCAAAAAAAAAAAAAAAAAAAAAAAAAGAAAAGAAAAAAGTGTTTTTACAAAGGATTCGTGTACAAGGGTAATATATATCTATATCTTTGTAAGAGTTTATACACCAGCGTGCACTTCGGCTGGAATCTTCAAACAAACTTTTCCATGATTCATGAGTCTGAAATTCATTGTCTTGTATTGGCCATTCATTTGCATTATATTCATAAATTAAATCTTAATTCGCTGAGTAAAGTGACGCAGAAGATAATATTTAATTTTACTTATAATTTGTTCGGTTGAGCCCATCTTCATTCACTATACATTTTTTTTTTTTACGGTAAAATCCCGTGAATAGTAAGTCGGCAATTGCAATCAAACGGAAACCTCATGAATATGTAAACAAACGAAATAAAATTGAAACAAATTTCAAAAAGTCGTCTCTCAGTGTACAACAAATATTGGCATGGAAATAACATAACTAAAAAAAAAAAAAAAAAAAAAAAAAAAACACACAAAAAAGTGTTCACGAGAGAGTTCCCAACAATATAATCGTGAGTAAAAAAAAAAAAAGGATCGTAACCATGAGAAAAAAATGGCTTAGCCAAAATAAAAAAAATTTCATTTCACCTAAGCCTTTTTGCATGCGTACAAAATATTAATGGGCAGTCGGTTAATTTGCAAATTAAAACATCTTTCTCATTACTTGTACCTACTTCTGACGTACCTATGTAAATTTGCGTATTCAAAAAGAATTTAAAAGAGCACGCGTGGTCTACGTTTACACATAAAGAACACACGCTCGTTAGTTGCTTTTTGTGATCTTTGTTTGGGTGACATCAAGATGAAAATGCTCCTGGCTCGTTAACTTTTAGTACGTTTCATTAGGAGTTGTGTTACCTTTGCTTTTGTCAGCACTAAATTCACGTCCCCGGAAAATTTGCACAAAAATCGTCCAAAACTGAAATGTCTAATTGCAGTATCATCAATCGGGCGAGTTTTTTTTTATGATTCCCCGATGGACAACGCCTTAAATTGTGAAATTGTTTGTTTTCGACGTGTATTAATGGCCGTCAAGATTTTTTTTTTTTTTTTTTTTTCAAGCGCCATGTCAAACTCGATGTAACACTTCGGTGTCACGTACATTTTGTATCACATTCAGCAATATTGGACCTATAAATCATTTTTAATGGTCCAATGAAAACCGTGCGGTATTCTCTAGTGTCATGAAAAATCTTCCAAGTTTAGTTATCACGAAAATTCAGCAAAATGATGAAAACGCCGATCGACGCTGTTTCTCTTGCTTGCTCAAATGGCGAGGAGTTGAAACCCTGAAATGCGAAGCAATTTTGAATTTTTACGACTCGGTCGAAAACTTTGTTACCGAACGCGTTATTGGTTCGATCAAAATATTTGGCCTCACTATTGTGAAATATTTTTGCAAAATTTATATACATATATAAAATGTACATGCCAAAATATATACCCGGTTATATCGCATTTCAGTATAAAATCGTACGAACAAAAGCGCGCCGGAAAATGTGTTCCGCCTTTTTCCGATTTTTGATCATTTCAAAAATCAGATTTAATGACAGGTATTCTTCGGAAGGGGATAAAAAAAAGAAGAAAAAAAAAAAAATGGTTCGTCGCTGTTTTGGAAAATTGGTGTCGCTTGTTTGTCCGGCGTGAAAACGATGAGTGACGTACGTTAGCGACTAGCACGCCAATAAATATTAATCCAAAATGTGCGCGTCGCATAAAGCCCTTTTACGAGAGCCCATCTGTGTAAACGCGAACGCAGAGATGACACGCCGTTAAAGCCCTTACTGGTTTTTGATATATTAGAGCGGTCCGTGCCGTGAATGATATCTTGACGTGTCCATAGGATGTAACTTATACGCGGCCATTACCTTCTTCGTCTGAATGGCGCGGCGTCTTGTTAAACTGCGCGCCAATCGCACGTGTGATATGTATAATTCAGCGGGACGTTACACACGCCCGCTGGTGTGCTTTCCATTAGGTTCTTCAATAAACATCGGCCGATCGAATAACCCGTCGGCTTTATCGCCGTTGCTCGCTGATAAAGACGACAAGACTCTCGGGTATAACTCTATCGCACAAATGGCGATTCAGTTATCTGTATTATGCTATTATTTCAGCGCCAGACGTGAACAGAATAAAGCGCGAAGAAAGAGTGCAGCTCTGCCTTTCATATTTAACTCGTGCAATCGTCCCGGGAAATTGTGCATTTTTATTGCCACTCTTACCACGTTAGGCTAGATAAGACATTGAACGTTTTCGCTCTTGAGATGGATTAGAGCCAATGCAAATTGCGTTCCTTCGCACTCCACAGTTTCACCATTTTTCCTGTTCATTTATTATCTTTGCAGCGAAATTTCGAGAACTCTCAGATATATGGATGATTGCAAATCATCTTAAAAAGATGGCCGCGCGGTCTTTAGGTCTTAAAGTGAAATGTCAGTGGATTTAAATACTTCAAAATTTTGTTCTGAAAAATATCTGAAATCACTGTAACTGATTAACTTGAATTTTGCAGAACATTTTTGAAGTTTTTGAACAAACGTTATTACAGAGTTACATTTTTCAGTCAAAAATATGTTTTTTTTTATATTTTTTTATTTTTTTTAATGTCGAATATAACTGAAATGACACGTCCAACCCACAGGGACGAAGATATAAGTCAAAATATATGTGTATTTCATTTTTTTTATAGTAGATATATATATATTTTTATATTTCATTTATAAAAATTTTATATAAGTTATTGACGCTTTATATTTAAAATATATTTTCATCCGTGTGGGATATAACTTTGGACACTATTTATTTTTTTAGTGGCTCTGTAGTAAGCTTGGTTAACAAATTTTACAAACATTTACCTGTGTTCCGCATTTTGATTGAATTATTTTTTCAGTGTCTTCGCGGAGATGAACGCCATTCAACAAAATTAATGATAATTGACGATTAAATATGAGCCGCACAAAACTTAATTTAAACTTTTAATTGTTGTTTTTTTTCTTGATTTAAAAATTCTTTTACAAAAGAAAACAACGATTCATGTTGTAATATAGAAATTATGATTCACTTTTGATAACGATTTAAAACAAATATACGCGTGAAATTGTTTCTTTTTTTTTTCAAACATAATTGAACAAATAAAAATAATTTGTATAAATATAAAATAATTTGTTCTAAATGTTCTGAAAGTGAATTACATGATATCTAATATTTCTTCCATTGTTTTTGATTAATCGGAAAATAACAAACAAATAAGCAGCACAAAGTATTTTTACTGGTTCTGAATTATGATTTAATTTTTTCATCAATTTTTTAAACGAAAACAAACAAGCAGTATGTAACTGAGAATTAACAAATTCTCATCAATGTTCTAACAGTTATTTTTACATCGATTTTCTAACGGATTTTGAATAAAATAAAATAAAACTAACCAGTAGCAAAAAAAACTAAAATTTTTTATCTATGTTCTAAAAGTATATCACTATATTTCATTTTTGTTTGAATCGTCAAAAAGTCGAGCTGCGTACCAAAGTGATTAATTGTTTTTGTCAGTTCATATTGAATATTCGAGTCATTATGTGTAGGAGTACTATAGTAGACACCTCAAGACTAAACGAATGGCTCAGGGGATCGACTGCTGGATTTTATATCCGGCGTTCCTTTCGGCCACCACCGCAGGGACAGAGATTCGAATTTTGCCACCGATAAAATTTCCCATGGTTATAATTCAAATATTTTGGCACGAATAGTGGGGATCATGACATACTTCAAATTGTGTTTTATATTTTCAAAAATTGAATATATAAAAATTTTCAAAAAGTTTTCACTTTTTAAAATAAATTTTTTAAAATAAAATTAACCTAACTTTGAAAAACTTAAATTTAAAAAATTTAAAGCTGGATTTCTATTCGTGAATATGGATACATCGCGGTGTTGTCACATGTGATGTTTGTAAACATTGCAGACAAACAGAATAACGGTCGAAATGTATTTCGAAATTTGAATATTAAAACGTATTTTATACGATGTATTTTATGCTCTCCAGTTTTTAAAAAACTATTTCTTAGAATACATTATCTTCGAAATTTTTATAGATGGCAGGATTCGATCTTGGTTTCTGCGGTGGTGGCTGAAGGAAAAGGTGGCTATAAAATACTGTTGTCGATCTCCTGAGCCATGTGTTCAGTCTCGAGAGTTCATATATATATATATCATCCTTATGTATAATAACTTAAACATTAAATATATTACATTACATTTTTTGTTTCTTCTCGTGTATATTTGATACTGAGAGAAATAAAAAATTGTCTAAAATTGACTGCTCTTACTTGAATTTTTCTTCCAAAATATTTTTTTAGAAGTGTGTGAATCAAGATAACAAATACAACATTGAATTAACCAAAAGTAGATAGTTATTTATTTTCTAATTTATTTAACGTCAGCCTTTTTCTCAGGTGAATCTAGTATGTTTTGTACTCAGGGTCCTTCCTGAGGAAAGTGCACTGATTAATTTTATTTACTCAGAGTTTTCCCCAGGGAAGTGAACTGGAAAAATTTTATTTCTTCAGGGTCTCCCGCAAGTGTATTAGGTAAATTCTGCTTTATACTTTTTTTTCCTAATATTCCCGCGTAACTAGGTGGCGCAGCGGAATCGTTTTGATTCGATTTCGTTCAGCAGCTTTTCTACAATGCGCGCCATCTGTTGACGAAGAGATTTCGTCACTGAATTCGAGATCGACTGACATTTCACCTGAATAAATCATTTCTTGAAAGAATTATTACGATTAAAAAAAGACAAATGATTCAAGATTATGTGGATTTTAAAAACAATCGGATTTTTTTTAACGAAAACATCAACTTGACAATTGATAAAGTTTCCATCTCTGTTGATAAAAGCTATGTTGAGTTATGAAAACTGTTTTGTTGGAAATCTTTAAGTAAATGTTGCAATATTGCAACATCCATTCTTAAAGGATTAAGATGCATAGAGCAAAAAAATATGATATCACAAAGACAATAATAGACGATGATGTTTGTCTGAAAAAGACTGTTGAAACAAAACTTGAACGTCGAGATGGTTTTTTGTAAACGCGCACGACTGGGAATAAAAGTGATTGTGAAATGTCTGATTGCGAATTTTCGTATGCAACACTGTTTCAAGTCGATCCAGATTGTCGATGGTGTAAATACAGCTGAATAGTCAAACAAGAGTTTAGCAATTGAAAATAAAGCAAATAATTGAAGCGAACGTTAGATAAGACAAGTTCTCTGGCAGGGAAATGCGAATACAGACGTAAGCTAATTTGGTTGAAATTTGGCAGACACAAAAAGGCACGATGAAAACGCGAGCGATGATAAAAAGTCGGCCATGCATCGTTGAAGTAGGCTAAAGAGTCATTAACAAACGTGCATGAAAGCTCTTGTCGCTAACGATCGTCATAGCTTTCTGGCTTTAGTTTGCATTATATCCTTTTCTCATCGTCCGTTTCACTTCACATCACTAACTTCAAATTTAGACGTGTAATTCAAACACTGTTACGAAACTTGGCTCGACTCTCGACGAGATTAGTATTGGATTTTTGAAAGTAAAACAGCACGCCACGCGTCGCACATATTCCGAAACGCCAAATTCATATAATTTACATCACGTCCGCGCGTGTTCGCTTCCTCTGCTCAATCAGGACCATATGAATCAAAACTTTTATTCCGCTCGAATTTATTATGTCGTTTAATGGAATCAAATATTGCTCCCGGTTGGATACTGCTTTTTTCCCTCGCTGCGGTTTTTCATGAATACAAGCGAATCCACAAAAAGGAATCGACAAAAAAAAAGTACCTCGCGACGTGTGAAATTGGCGAAATAATTGCTTTGTATCGCGCCGTCCTTAGCCCGGAAAAAATGCAATTGCACTCGGGGGTGTCCATGATGATGCTGTTCTGGTTACAGTTAGAGCGCAGATATAACGATGTCAAGTATTTGCACAAATGAAATGCCTTGTGAAGAGATGTTGTCGATGCAAAATTTTGTTGTTCTTCAAATGATTTGCAACGTTATTTCCAGCAACAACAGTCGCTGCTTTTTTTTTTTTTAATTTCTTTTTTTAATCTGATGTTGGATTCAAAAATTTATCAATTTAAAAAAAAAAAAAAAAAAAAAAAAAAAGAAAATTGCTTCAGGCTCAAATAATAAAGATGAAAATTGGTGTGACACATGTGTCGTACTTATGCTGTCAGAACGTGTGTGTCGCAAAATGTATACCTTCATTTATTCCCGTCTATCGAGGTGAATTTAAATGCAATTTTGATTTTATCAGTCAAAAAGCCAAATGCGTGTCCTGTTTGCTATCGCACGACTTACTTGGTTTCCTCCTGATCGTCGTCGTCGTCTTCCGAATCAAAAAAGGCGTCATCATCTTCCGAGTCAACTCCAATGTCAGACCTCATTTTGCGATGCTGAGCTACTTTGGATTTCGGAATAACTATGTCACTGCAACACACATACAAAACAGCATTAACGTGTACCGTGCAAAAAAGAAGAAAAAAGTTCAATTTTTGCACGTCTAAGCTAACTGTTCGCGCAACACGATTACAAAAGCCTTGACGTCGTTAGTTCAGTTACGCGTTTTACTCTGCACGAGGAAAAAATTTTGCACGTTCAACAGCTACTTTAAATATTTAAATAATCAATTTATGCATGTTTCATTCAATAGTCTATTTAAATTAACACGTACGACTGCGCAGATTTGTTCAAAATTGATTAAAACATACGACGGTGACTTAACGAAACAAGCACTAGTGTGATATGAAAAATATATGATTTTAATATTAACTGTAAATTAATTTTGAAAATGTTGATTACAATTCTCTTCGACGTTCAATTGAAAACAATTTGTTCATTTTGTATAAGTTTTTAAATTAACTCGTCATCGAACATAATTGCATTTTTGATTTTATTAAATTGACTAGAAATGTTATATAAACTAAATACAAACGGTTTGCTTACATTTTAATTAACACGTTTTTATGTATATATTGCACAATAGAATTCTGTTTCCATTAAAGAAAACGTCACTCATTTTTCTAGAGCAAAAATGAGAACGTTGTTGACATTACGTCAATGAAAATTTCGACAAGACTAACAACAACTTTTATTTTTTTTTATTTTTTATTTTTTTGTTACTTTCATATACTATACGGGCGGTCAAATATTTAATTGAATTCTGCTTTTTTGCTTTCTTTTTTATTCAGAACTGACTAATTTTATTTACTTGAGAAACCTAACGAGTTAATCAAACTTTTCTCGGGCATAAACGCTGGCATTTTTTGACTGGCTCAAACAAACAGGCAAACAAAATTTTACAAATTAAACGTTGCAAGTTTGTGGATCGTGAAGATCCACCGCGGTTGTTTATTTGAGCAATAATTACATAGGTACACCGACAAAGCGTTATAGCTTGAAATTGAACGACTAAAAATAATGAAGTTTACTTTTTGTCCGACTACAAAAGTTTAAATAAACAAATTGCAGTCGTTACAGTGTCTCATTTCGATGGGAGAGAGCTTATTTCATACGGCAAATTATTTCAGTTTTTGATTGACGCCAAAGCTTGAGTTCGTACACATTTTTTAACATTGTACTGAATAAGTATTTTCAGTTGATGAAACATTATAATTCTATCTTTGCTGTTAATTAGAAATGGCTTACCCAGATTTGTGAAGTTCCTTCTTCGAAACGCAAACTGCTGTGAAAGAATTTTCAAGCAGACACAGTTCTTTCTTTTTACAATTGAGTGGCCGGCACAGTTCACCTGAAAAAACGCAAATTAGAGAATGGACACAACTTGGACAAATTTTATTTCTATCTTATAGTTCTGTCATCATTTTCATATGTGTCTGCCATCGATCAGATTTTACGAAGACGGTCCTCGTCAGAGCACCAAACAATATTAGATAAATATATGTTATGCATGTTTACTACTAGATTATCTAAGTTCTTAGTTGTTGCTCGGCACAACTTTATCGCCACCGGTTCTAAATACCACACATGCATGGTTTACTTTCATGATTTCTCTAACTTGAATCATTATACTTCGGCAAAACTACATTATTAGTTACAGACAGAACAAACTTTCTCGCAAAATTCCATCTCAATTCGCTCACATAGTGTGAGCATCACGTTCAAAAAACTAAAATTTTTCTTCAACTTTTTTTTAAGACATTTTTTTTGCTAATTTTATTAATTTCAGATTTTTTACCGACAATCATTTGTTTTTCATTTGTATTTGAAATAAAATTGAATATGATTGGATATAAAAACTAATAAATTGTTATGGAAAAAAAAAAAGATATATTTTCTCATTAAAAAGTGATTTGATTCATACAATTCACAATGAAATA
This sequence comes from Trissolcus brochymenae, assembly GCA_030523145.1. Taxonomy (NCBI): domain Eukaryota; kingdom Metazoa; phylum Arthropoda; class Insecta; order Hymenoptera; family Scelionidae; genus Trissolcus; species Trissolcus brochymenae. The sequence continues at coordinate 57,817 of JAQQRF010000652.1, forward strand.
CAACTATATTTATTACGCTACTAAAATGCTTACAACCAGCTAAACGCATATCACAAGCTTTATGGTATGTTAAATGTCAAGTTATAACAACCCCGAAAAACTTGATCCAAAATCGTGTTTCTAAATATGTTCAAGGTATTTTGTTTATCGTAAAATGTTTTCCTTACTCTTTGAAAAACATTCTGTTAAAAATTCATTTCAACATTCTTCCATTTTATTGCAAATAACTTTTGAACATGAAAATTTATCGGTTCACGTCAATAATGATTGAACCAAAAATTGAAAGAAACAAAATTATTTTCAACAAAACTTGTTATTTCATTTATTCGTGGCATTTTGTTTTGAATGCGCGAAATAGTTCAGAATTGTTGTTCAAAAACAAATTTGTAATAATAATGAATAACAATTAATTTGTTCGTGAATATTTTTTTTTTTTTTTCACCGGCTGTACAGTTTCATACTTTTTATTACAAGCTTTTTCTGCGCGCATTATCATAAAACAAGTAGAATTGAGCTGAAGCTTGTAAGAGAGGGGGCGAAATTCGCGGCAACAACAAACGGCGACCGCGCACTTTCTGTGCAAAAATAATCCCGAGTCCTCCTCTGGCTGCAGAGAGCGCGCCGCACTTATGACAACCATAAATTCGCCGCCGCGCTGTTTAACAATGCACACACATCTCGTAGTTTTGGTCGGTAGCGACATAAACTACAATTGCCGTCTCGCACGCAGATGCCGTAGCCGGCATCTTTTATTTCAACGGGCCAAATTTATGCCGCACTTTGGATAATGTCCAACGGTAACGCCGTTTGATTCGCTTAATCCGTCAGACGATCCTTACGCTCATTTCGCTTTCTGCTTCTCTAATCTACATCGCTGCTGCGGTGACAGAGTAGGCAGAACGTGGCTGCGTCTCGGATCGATGTACCCGCAGTCTGCCACCCGAGGGGTTGCGTTTTCCCTTGCCCAAGGATCAGCGCGAATAAAACTGCGATTTGTGATTGGCCCCGCGAATTGTTCAATCGACGATTGAATCTCAGACGAAGCTCGATCAGCACGTTTCAAACAAAATGCAAACATAATTATTCATCCCTATATTAACAAATAAACGCCCGGCAGTCTCATAAAGGAGACCGTGCGAAGTCACAATCGAGTGTACTACAATTTGAAATTCTGATTTCGCAGACTGGCGAGATTGCCAAACCCCGAGATTTCTACATTTGTAAATAAAGTTGTCAGCCGTGAGTGAAAGTTCATTCGTCTAAATAATCCTTTTAGCTGTTAAATATGCTCGGATGGAAAAAAATGTTTTTTTTTGCTCTCTCTTAGTGAAGAAAAAGGTCGATTGAAATTGTAGCGATGGAGTGTGTATATATATATATATATTTTTTTTTTTTATTGAGATGAATAAAAATGAACAGTTCGAAGTTTGCCAGAGCTTCTTTTTTTCCGCATGAAAGAAATTAGTTTGCGATTGACACAGATACGAGGGGGATTGAATTAGGATTAAGTGGCGATGGATTCTCAAAGACGGCGATTATTTTCTTCAATCGTTTCAGACATCGGACAATTCTCAATTGCACCGAACGCCGCACAAATCCGATCCATTCTGGCGGCTCTATTCGACGCAAGCGAATTTCGATGTACGTCGAAGTAATACGCCTTGAAATCGAAAAATCGCTTGGCCCCTAAAGCCACGACCGAGAATTAGCTTAGCCTAAAGGCAAGACCAAAATGCCATCACTGTGACAATGTCGGAATATCGATCTCGACGTTGATATGTAATTAAACTGAACCTCCGTTTTGACCGTGTAAATAGTAAAACTGCTATTATAAAAGAGAATCATTTGCCGTTGTGATTGGACACATTTAAAGGATGAAATTTCATTTGGACATTTGAAAATTGGTTTTTTACGCTGTGATAGAACGGAAAATTTATTGGTACACATTTTTAATTACCAGTTTTCCATTACCATGCATCTCTTTGAAAATTTTTGCATGAGATAAAAGTCGATGTCAAATTACAATTGTAAATATTACTCAGAGGAAAATGGATTGAATGACTCGGATTACAACTGCGACCGGACGTATGCTTTTAAATATGAAAAATAGCTTCGGATGTTTTTTTTGTTATTTGTCATTGTTTTATTATTTTTTTTTTTTCAGTTTTTAGTTTATCATCAGTAATAACTTTGTAAAAAATTAAATGTTTGAAGTGAAAATTGATAAAAAATGTTGCTTTGAAAGGTTGTTAATGCTGGTAAATTATATTCATCGCAAAATGCACTACGAAATTCAGTGCGGGCCATAAATTAGATCTTTTTATATTTTTCAAGCAGCTCTTTTTGGGAGAGGTGCAACTTCGCCGAAGAGAGAGGAGGCGAAAAAGTGTCTTATCTCAAGTTAATGCAGGGACTATATCTTCCAGAGACATCTTGGCAAACTTTTTTACAATGTAAATTAAGGAAAAACTTGCAAATTAAAATTTTTCATCTTACAAATTTGAGCTTGATTCAATTTTAAATATACAATGCCAACAAAATTTGTGTTTCTCCTTTTCCAACACCTGTCAATCATGATCCAATTTGAAACAAAAGTGAACTCGATCGCGTGTTTTAGAACGAAAATAGTGTGCTGATTCATCAGAAGATGGTGCTGTCAAATTGAATTGTTGTTATCAATTTGATTGTTTTACAACCATTTTCTCGTGTACTGATTATATCATTATTTTTTTGATTTGTTATAAAATAGAACCCATGACACAAATTATCAAGTATTTGCGAAAAGTCATGAACATTGGACATTTAATCATATTTGTATGCTGGATGGTGAAACTTTAATTATTTCATATGATATTCTACAACTTCCGTTGAAATAATGTTAAATTTAATTCAGCAAACCTTTCACAGTATAAAATATTCTGAACATTCATGATTTTGATATGAATAACAAACATTATATATACAATGTTATAACATTTTGCACTTCATTATTAAAACTATACTATTATTATATGAACAAGGATTAAAATATCGTATTCAATTTATAGTCTGATAGATTTATCAATTTTCAATAACAAAGTAAGAACGTGATTGTGTGAAACTGAGTTACTCTCGATGAGTTTTTGATTATATCTTTGCGTTGAGGCAAAGATAGCGATACGTAGGAAGAAGCTCAATTTTCGAGTGCGAAAAAGAAGCGCGGGGAATGCGCGCCGGGGGAAAACAACGGAACGGCGAAAAGCCGCGAGATTTCCAGCAACTTCCTAATGGACTTCGAAATGAAAATGCAAGATGGACTTGTTTCAAAAGTAAATTAGCCCCGGCGCTGTGCCTAGAAGCTTGTTTCGATGCTGGCTATTATCCTCAAATTATCCATCCGACATTATTTTCACGTTTCTCAAAGCCACGATTCTTAATTTCCTTTTCAACAATCAGTCTTTAACGTCAGCGCAACGAATTGAAAAAAGATTTTGACAGATGCGATTTTGGCCTCCTAATTGGATAAGATGATTGGTTTGCGACACTTCTTTGGGTATTTTCAACTTTTTTAATAACGTCGATCTTGGTTGTAAAAAAAAGTCGGAGCTCGAATTTCATATGATGGGAAAAAAAAAAAAAAAAAAAAAACGTGCAGCAAAGGAGAAACTAACGAGATATTTTTGTGAAAATATCGCCGACAAACAAAATATTTTTCTTATATATTTCAGAGCGAATCAACTTTAATATTCAAATTTCGTTCGAAATCTGATGATATGAACCAGAATTTTAAAATACGATTTCATCGTCGAAAATCAGTACGAAAATTAAGAAAGTTTTTTCTTCCAAATTTTTTTTTATTTATTTCTTTTACTGTCTTTGCTATGCGAGAGTTCTTAAATTTATTGAAGTCTATTCAAATTATTGAAAAGAAATAAAAATTTGCCTTGAAAGCTGACACGGCGAAATTATATAACATTTGGGCAAAAAATTAATGGAGACGTTAAAAAAATATGACAGAGCGCAAGAACATATAAATTGTTCTCAACTTGCGTTGTTCAGTTGGTAACCACAAAGCGATCATAAAACTTAATTAAAAACACGATTTATCGCGCTTGAACTTTTTCAACATCCTACTTCCCAATCACATTCAATTATACATCATGACGTCGTTGCAACGAATGCATCTCGACAATTTTTCATTTATCATAAGATGCGTCGTACAATTTTTTTTTTGTTGTTATTTAAAAAAGAAATTTAATCCACCGACCAATTTTCATTACCGAACAAACGTGTGCAATTTACTTTTCTGACGAGCCAAAGAAAGCAACGAAATTGTTCTTGCTTATCAAACTCAGCGTCGAATAAAAACCCATTTCGTCAACTAAACGTTCGAAAAACAATTGGAGCCAACATCAAATGTTTGCCAAACGTTTCAAAATGTTACTCTATTCTTTACTGCAGAGTTTATTTTCTCGCCGATATGAATTTTCCTTCGACGATTATTAAGTGAAAATTTCCACTCGGTTTAAGTGGACTCCACTCGACTCAAAAGACCTCTTCTTCAACTGTTTCTGCGAATTTAGTCCTTACTTCTTAAGTAAAAGGACTGAGAGAATTCATTTTCTCTTTCTTCTTCCTTTTCTCTTTAGGTGTCTTAATAATGCTCGGTACTAAAAACAAAAACGACATGAAAAACCAATAGACGAATTCAAGTTTTATAATTTTATAATTTTACAATTTAATTATAATTATCTTGTTGAATTGATATTAAATTTCAAGTGAATTTTGGAATCCGACAAAAGTACATTCGTTATTTATGCGTTTACATGTATAATTGTACAAATAATAATGGGATATGTTAACGAATGAAGTTCCATTGGCATAAAGCTTGTAAATTAATATTAGTTTAATAGGTTTATATGCAGTTCCATAAATAATAGTTAAATCACGTTTGTTGTTACATTTTAACATAAAATTTATCGTTATCCTAAAACAGATTCATTTACTATCGAAATTATGGAACTCGAATGAAATCTGTTTTCAATTCATTTTAAATGGTCATTCTAGACAAGTAACATCCATTACCGTTATGCTCGTCAATCGCTAATTTATTATAATCATCAGAATTCAAATCATATAATAAATGTTCTCATTTTAACGGTGAGCTCTTGTTGAAAAATGAATTTGAATAATATGAAATGCACGCTTCTCGCTGTGATGCACACTAAACACTACCATGAAAAAAAAAAAAAAAAAAAAAAAAAAAATTTTTTAATAATACTCTTTTTTTCTTTCAAAAAACTTTTCATTTTTTTTTTATTCTTTTTTATTTTTTAATAATATCGCATGCGCCATAAAATGTATAGTAATAATCTTTCGGGAAGAAAAAACAAAAATCTACAAGTAAAATGTACAATGAATAAAACAATCCAACAATTTTCAAACAAAAAATTTTAAACCGCAGCTGCTCACGATTAGACACTTTGTCTAAAACAAATGTTCCGTACGCTGTATTTACTTTTTGTTGAAAAAAAAACTCTTTTTTTCTTCTCTCCGCTAAAGTGTACGTAATTTATGAAAAATTACATTTACCAGAGAGATCGATCCTTTTCTTTGTAAAAGGAAAGCGGTTAAAATTAGTGAGTGTGCTCAGTACAAAATTACGGATTGCTTATGTTCGAACTGTAGAATTAAATACGTGACTTGACTTGCATTGGACAGTGTATATTGTCTCACCACCAGCGATATAACGACACGAGGCGAAAAATTTTATAGATCTCAAATAACAGATGTTATTACAATTACAGCGATATACTTTATGTCTGAACGATCTAACAATATAAACAACGAAAAAACATCAAAATAAAAAGCCCCGAACGAGAAACGTGCTGAATTAAAATTGTGCGACTAAAATAAGTACATATATTTAAATGTAAACACTCACTGTTCGGGTCATGAATCCATCGCTTTCTATCTCCGGCTTTCATTATTTTCGTGTCATCCTGAAACAGAGGCAAAAACGTTTGCAATTATCTCAGTCAAAAAAAAAAAAAAAGAATCATCTTTTGATGCAAGATTTAAGTGAAAAATATTTTAGTTCTCTCTATCGAGAGGACAATGAAAAATGATATTCACATACACGCCGGAGAGCGTGTTCAGTTTTTTTTTTGCTTTCCACAAGAGTAAAGCGAAAAAATTCGTTGACAAGTCGAAAAATATGAATTTCAATGCGGGAAATCGAAATGTTAGCAGCTCTTACACGAGCCTGATTTTTTCGACCGACTCTCGTTCGAATTTATTGAATTCCAAATGTTGTTCGCAACACGATTCTTGAGATTATAGATAACCTGGACAAAAAAAAAAATTTTTTTGTTCGATTTCTTTTTTTTTTCGCTTGCCAGAGGACGTTTTGTCTGTTAAACGTGTGCAATCGTTAGAAATAATTATTATCGGCCAGTTCTGTCCGTCCTCGTTGTTCATGCCATGTACTTATTTTCCTTTTTCACAAACTATGCAGCGGATAAGAGAGACAAATGTTTCGCAGCATATTTTTAACGGGACGAAATTGTTTAAATAAAATATCGATAAAAAGTTTGCATGAACAATTTTCAAATTAAAAAAAAAAAAAAAAAGAAGAAACTAAACAAAAAGTTTTGCAGAGGAAAAAAACTTTTTTCAGCATTAGACATAGATGTTTCAGAGAAAACAACTTTGCTCATTAAGTGTTCTTGCCGTTTGTGCCCACAGTCTCGGTATTTATAACGTCACGAAGTATTCAACTTTGATCGGTCCTATAGTAGCTGATGCTCGAGAAACTTTTCCTTTTAGTTTTAGGGCGTTTGCTCAAGACCTTAAGCATCATCATACAATCATATTTCTCCAGCGTGACCATTGCGATTTAAATTCCTTTTATTTTTGTTTAATTTAAATATCTACAGATTCATTTATCCACGATTAAAAATGAGAGCGAAAATATAAGTCAAAATATATATGTATTTTATATATTTTTTAATATTTTATTTAAAAAAATTTTATATAAGTTATTGCCGCTTTATATTTAAGATATATATGACACATACATGTTTATATAAGATATATACACGTTTATATTTTATTTATATAAGATATATTTAAAATATATTTGAGAGTATATTTTCGTGTGGGAGATCATGCAAATAATTTTGCAAAATTTTAATGAAAAAAAAAACAAAGCTTTTCGAAAATATTGTTTTGCAGGAAAATAGATTTCAGATAATTTACCATTGTTGTAATTTTTGCTTTATGCGTCAGACGAGTAAAACAAACAAATTGCAGAACGAATCATAAAAGGGAAATATATATAAAAAGCAGAAGAGATCAATACAAAAGAGAAAAAAGTACTTAATTGTCCGCTGCAAAATTTTTTTTTTTTTGATTGACGTAATTAAAATACGTTAGTCTGCGGTGTATTTAACAGGGGAGATAAAAAGTACGGCGCGTCGAAGATTTAATGAGTCGGGCGGTGCGACGTTCATCGGAAAATAACGAAACAAAATATTCCAGGGCACGAAACGTTTATCCGGAGATAATCGGATCGAAGCGAGCTGCAGTCGCATCGACATCGGTATCGGTTGACTTGAAGCTTTGGCTACCTCTCAAGCGGCCAATGTTAACTTGCCGATTAACCTACATCTTGCGATTCTCCTCGGATACGCGCGCTACGGTATCGAATATCAAAATGAAATTCATACCGAGATTAATCGTACACTCATGTGAAAATCCCGTTTTACGCTCGAGATTTCGTTGCTTCGGATCATTTGTTTCGATTTTAGCCGAATTTTTATAAATCGAATGTCTGATCAGATTATATGTTTTTTCGTCCCTTCGAAAAATTTATATATACCTCTGCTGTTAAATTATCAGGGATAAGCTAACTCGTCCGACAGTATTTTAAGTTTTAATAATAATTCTTTTCGAGAGAAACTGATACACAAAAAAATGTTATTTCCTGGTATCAATTTTTTTCTTTGGGTATTGTAAACAATATTTGATGCTCGGCAGAAAAAATTGTATCAATAATTAAACTCACGGATTCTGAAAAGGAATTTGCGCTCGAAAGTCGCCCTATTGGGATGTCACAACCAGGAAATTTGTATATAAAGAGTTCAACAGTTTTGTTGCTAATCATAAGCTCAAATTGATTTTAAAAATATCAAACCGAAAATTGTTATTGATTTTTCGCCGGAAAAATGAGACGAAAAAAGTATCGAGGGAAATGTAAAACTACAAAAACTCAATGCGACAAACTTATTTAGAAAGGTTCAAAGAAGTTTTCTCTGAGATCCAAATCCTAATTGATGTATTTGTTTTAAAGTTATGTTCGAGCACTGACAATGTCAAGCACTGCTCCCAAATTATACTTAATTTTGGAAATGAGTTTCTTATTATCAAAAAACTATTATTAAATGAAACTAAATTTGCTTTTCTGTTGTCAAATAAAAAAAAAAAAAGAAAATTAGTACTCTTATTTTTTTTATATACAATGTTTATTCATTACATGGTCATGCCTATGTGATCTATAAATGTCGCATATGAAATAAATATTTCCCTTGTGGACGATCATATGAATAACAAAGTCCACATTCTGACAAAGCTCTATAACAAATGTTCTGATAAATAAATACGTTAAAAAACTAAAAAAAAACCTTCAGCATCAGAAATTCAAGCAGTGCTTGGATTTCTTAAAATTACACGTTAAAACCAACAAACTTGCTATCAGAAATTGGCTTCTCTGTGAATCTAAAATCTGACTCCGTGGGTAATACTGAAAAATTTAAACGGTTCGGTTTGGAGAATATGTGATTTTAACGGCCAGTGATTATCATCAAGTTTTTCGGTAATTAAACGCGGTCGTTTATCGCAAACTCAAAGTCTCTAATGGGACAGTCTTCGTTCTTTGTCAAAGTTCTATCATACTTACATATGCCAATTTCAACACGCTCCATTTCCTTTTTTTTCTTTTTTATAACCCAAATTTGATTGCATTGGCAGTAAAAATGACCGCGTAGAGGATAAACATGTTCGAAAGCTACGGCAAAAATACAAGAACGTTTTGTCCTCCACAGGCATCAGAAAAAAAAGTCGATTTTTGAATAATGGTCTAGTTTCAGTTCTTGTTCTATAGCGTAAGGAAGACAAACTGTATTTCCACCTTTTTACACTGTGCCTTCTGGAGCATAAACATATATCTCCGATTCAAATGAAATACACATGTACGTTGAATAAGTGAAGCCACAACAATCTCTTGTAGAACTGGTCAGAAACAGGTATTTTCAGAAAAGACAAATGTTGCGCAAATCAAATTTGAAGCACAACGGATCTCTCTCATTTCCCTTTTCATTTTGTGATAACAATCAATGGTACAAACATGATCTTGAGTTGCTGCTAAAGTGAATGGTATATTCTGATTGAAGTACTTAGAATACGTCGATTAATCAATCGAAGGTTCGCTTTTGCCAGTGATCGCTTTATAATACTCTAAAAAGAATTTGAACAAATTATTTAAATTCAATTCTGAATTATCGAATGATTTTCATTGTTTTCGCTCACCATACCGTAGTGCGATTTTCTGTGTAGAATGGACTCGCAACGAAGACGGATTAGATCTTTGAGATCGTCGGTTAATTTAACCGCATTATTTTCATGCTTGCCTCTTTCGTCGGTTAATCTTTCATGATTAACGATTTTTTTTTTTTTTTTTGTAAGATCTCGAAACGCTTTTTCCCGATTTATAACACGCTACATATGAACTTTTTACAAACCCGAATATTGCAATCAGGCAAAAAGAACTCATACATCCACTTCAAACTCCCGTTGTTAATTCGGTTTTCGACTGCAGCTTCGGTTACACATTTTCATCATCTTACTGATTGAAAAATTTCGTGGTCGTCAGGGCCATACAAAGTTCTATGAACTGTTCTGTGCTATTTTGCAGTGATGATAGTATAACAATGATATAGGAACAGCAATCTACAGTTTCTCGGAACTTTTTCGCTTGACCTATTGACCTGAAGTATTCTTGGCCCTTTAATAAGTAAAAACCAAAATATTATCGAAAAGTTGATTAAAATAATTTCAGAGGCTGTCAATTAATTTATTTCGGTAATATTTATCGTGTTTAAAAAAAAATCTGTTAACCCAGATATAAATGTATTTATTAAACTTTTTTTTTTTTTTTTTTTTCAATTACATCAATCTGTAATCCTTTTTCGACCTTTACTGATGTTATTCTTCCATTGTAAATTGATGGATAAAAAAATCAGGTTGATTTTTCAAACAAAATGAATAATGAAAAAAAACAAAACTTTGTTTTACATTTTAAGATTTTTTTACGTGCGCGCATAACTCATAAAATTTATGGTTTGTTATTTTTTTTTTCTAATAACTTTTTGATTGTTTAAATAAAGTAGAACAAGCAACAACAGAAAATGATAACAAACAAAAATAAACAAGAAAACAGTTGGTAAAATTAATAAATGCGTGATTTACGCACGCGAATTAAATTTCTTTTGTTTTTAAACAAAAAAAAGAGTTTCGTATAAAATAGATGCGCATTTTTATTTTACACAAGGTTGAATTATTTTTTTTGTTTTCATTTTCAAATTTTTGGGTTAATAAAAATTCTATGGAAGTGGCATCCCAATAGAGCGACTTCCGGGCGCAAGTCCCCTTTTAGAATTCGTGGATTCAATTATTGGTCTGATGGAAAAATAAAGAACAACAAAAATATGATTTTTCATTTTCAACGAGTATTCGTCAATGTTTCTGAACCTATCAGTGCTCAGTCAGTAATCTCAAGTTGGCCACGAAATTGAGGTCAACGCGTCTCTTGATGAAACGAATGTAGCCACCAGGAATGTTGCAGCTACTATAAAATGCATTACCTCGAAGAGCACGTACGGCGTGCATTCAGTGCCACGGCTGATGGTATATGTAATGTCTTTTATTTGTTGTACAATGCTACTCCCGTTTCCCCGTTGGTTTCCTCCTCTCGACTCCACTATTTTCATTTTAAATTTTGTATCATAAATATTTCGCTTAGGTTGACTCGTTAAATTTACGTACATGGCAAATCAATTTCAGTCTTTTCTGTCATTAGAACAAAGAAAAAGTTCGCGCGCTGTTGTACCTGTGCAACGCACCACTCGAGAAAAAAAAAGTTCACGCTGAAAAATGACTCGGCACAAATCTCAATTTAGGCGCGAAGAATAATTTTTCAAAAAGAAAAAAAAAAAAAAAATTTCCCTCGCAACTTTTTCATCCCATTGGTAAACCCGTGGGTCCTCTTTGCATGTAAGCAAAACTTTTATAAACGATATAATAGCGACACAGTTTTGATCGATAAGCATCAGCAAAACCTATATGCATAAAGCTATTATTACTTTCTCACCCATTCATTAATTAATGAATCTTATTATGCTGTTCTGATGATGTTTATAGATAATGTATCATGATAATCTAATATTACCTATGAATTAAAAAAAAAGTAACTGTTATTTCATTTCTTTCGATCGGATGATAAATTTTTTATTGCGATGGTAAAATAATATACCGTAATAATTTTACGTGAAAAAATATGTATGAAAATAAGTTCATTTAAAAATAAATTCATTACATATTTTTAATTATATTTGAAATTGATAAGATAATAAAATGTCGATTGTTTTAAATATTTGTATATCCTTTTTAGTAATTGTTATAATTCACCCCACGAAAATATATTTCATATAAAATTTGATGTCTCGATTGTATGTCATGTATATATAAAATTTAAATAAATTTAATATAACAATATATATATATATATATATTAACTATAAAAAACATATAAAATTTACATATATAGTGATTTATATTTTCGCTCTGTGGGACTTTTTTAAGAAGACACTCTTTAGACGAATACAACATGTTTAACAAAATGTGTTTATTCTTGTTTCACAAAATTAATTAAATGAAATCATCATAATTGTTTCCTGTTATATAATAACTTTTGTTGAAAGTCAATGTTCACTACGATGTTCTGTATGTTTGCAGTAAGTTAACAAGTTACATATAGAGGCTTGCTTAATGCAAATTCATTAAAAAAATTTAATATTCAAGAAAGTTTTCAAGACTTTATTTAATCTAATTCAATTTAATTAATTAAATTGAATTAGATTATTTAATCTTCATTTAATTTAATCTTCATTCAATGGTTACCTCATGAACTTTTGGAACAATGTTATCAAAATCGATAACTTTATACAATCATAATCAGTAATGATGATTGATCTGTCATAAACAAAAGTTGGATTGGTGCTTCTCTTCCAACTCTAACTAGATTTTTTTTTCAATTTAATATGAAAAAAAGGCTTAATTACTTACTTTTTGAAATAAAAAAAAAATATCACAATTATTGGATAGGAGTAATTATACGAAAGAGTGTGCAATATAAAAAACTTAAGTTATTATTAATGTGGGTTACAGTATTATTTCCGTCCTCAGAACTTTTTTAATCAAACAATCTAAAAATGTGCCTTTTACATTACCGAGAAAATCTTTCATTCAACTTTTTTAAACTCAATTAATATCACGAAAATTCCATCTGCTTTTTTTAATTTCAATAACATGCAAACGTCGCTGGCGATGGGTTTATTCAACCGCGAAATTTCTGTTACGGATAAACATGGAAAATGTTAATAAAAAAAAAAAAAATAAAAAAAAACGGTACATTGAAAAGATGATTACCAGAAACGGCAAGTTGGAATAAACATATAGATTATGACTTGTTGAAGTAGTTGGGAATTTTTGCACAAACAGCCGAGAGAGAAAGAGAAAAGGTAAAGTGTTACAAAAATTATGCCCGGCTCGTTGAACATTGTAGCGGAGTTGTGAAAATTCAAACTCGCTGCTGGTATTGCCCAAGGGCAATAAAGGTTCGATCCGAGTGAAACAGAGACGGACAAACTGGCCATCGAAAATAGTCATCCAGTGCGACCAACTTGCTCGACAGTGCTTTTCAAAAGCACCTTTCGTTTTGTACTCGATTCGATTTAACTTTTCATCGAAAACAATCTTTCAACAATCAGTTTTTTTAATCTTCCAAACGTACATGCTTTTATTTGTACAAATCTTTTTGTGCGATTTCTAACGTTGTAAGCACCAAACAAACTTTCTTTCACTTGATTTTCAACCCCGAGGATTTTTTGTTTGTTTGTTTGACAAACAGCTCGTGAGAGACAGCCGGTAAGGTGTACCAAAGAAACTGACATCTCATCCATTGTTGAGAGAATAATGTTGTTAATCGCGAGCTTTCGCAAAAATACGACGCTAAAATGCACATAAAAGTTGACAAAATGCACATCTTTGACAGAACATTTTGCGAAGCGAGTTTTTTGCAGAAGTAATGCATAATGTTATGTTGGCAGCATTATCCGCACCACATATTACGCTTGGCTATTTACGCCATGTACTTGGCTGCAAGTTAGCCGTGCGAACGAATTCGCATTGAAGCTCTCGCTTGTTTGCCTTTACGTATTCCCAACGGATTGTACGTTCGTGTACTTTTATAATTTATGCTCCAAGTGTGCCCGGTATTCATATCGACGAAAAATTTCTGTTTGAGCGAGAAAGTCTAATACGCTTTTCTGTTCCCGTTTTGTTTCTGACTCTTCCCTCTTCTTCGTTCCTTTTATTTTTCGTCACTCGAATATACTGATTCGTGTTTCGATATTCGTTTTCTTTTCTTTTATCTCGCATCCCTAACGGCAAAATTTTTCATAACGCATCGAACAAACATCCCCACAAAAGCAATGCAAACTCCATTAAACACGGTTCGTTTGTCTGTATAGTTACAAGAGTAAATAAAATTTCGTCCGATTATATCGAGATAGTTCGATTCGTGACGTAATTGCTCAACAAACTCGCCTAATCAGTTTCATTAACAGACGTCAAACGGAAATTTATTGTTTGTATCCATGTTTTATGCTCTTTCTCTTTCTCATTTGTTTGAACAGAGTAGAATATGAAAAAGGGGAGTAACAAAATCTCAAACAAACGGATTAACTGATAAATTCAATGTTATTTGTAGTAAAACCATGATTTAACAAACGAATTAACAAGTAAAACTACAAAATTTGCAAAGTAAGGTTTTTGGACCCACAGAGAAAAAAGTATATCTCAAAATATATGTGTATTTTATATTTCTTTATAAAAATTTCATATAAGTTATTGTCGCTTTATATTTAAAATATATATGACACGTACATGTTTATATAAGATATATATATAAAATATATTTGAAAGTATATTTTGGAATGTTTTTACAAAACTATTCTTTTTTTTTTTTTTTGATGTTTCATATCTAAATGTAGCAAGGGCATATAAATTGATTATACGTGTAGACATGTATCAACCAGAAAATTTCTGAATTTTAATTGGAAATTCAGAGAATGTTTCAGCAAACACTCTTGCGAATGAAGAAAACGTTGTTCAAAAGCTATGCCTAATTTTAGCATGAAGGTTTTAGGTGACGTTTCTCCTGTCGTTCAAAAATATTAACAATCGCTTGACAGCAGCAATATTAAACGACTTTTGGTGCTCAGTACCCAGAAAATTGCCTATTATGCATGATTAACGTATTTGTTGAAATTTTGATAATAGTTGCGTTCACATTCTCTTCGTGTATACATACGGAATTTCCTGAAATTATATAAGAAAATTCTTCAACATTCATATTAAATTTTCTTGAAAGATTAATTTTTTTTAAGTAAAAAAACAGTTGAAAAACAAATTTTCCCGCAGAAAACGGAACCAATAAAATGCTTTTAAACAGCTCAAAAAAAAAAAAAAAAAAAAAAAAGATTAATTAATGAAATTTAATTGAAAATTGCATCTGATAAAATTGGAATAGCAAATTATTTTAGGTGAAAATGTTACTTGCAAGATTTGAATGCAATTCAATTATTTTTTCATAAAAAAATTAAATCTAAACTTTATGTTATTCGAGAAAGTTTGACGGTTATGTTAAAAGTGATGTTTTTATATAAATAAAAGTGTTAAAAAATGTGTACGAATAATGATTCATTTGCGAATCATGTGAAAATACAAGACTGAATTATAATTACCATAAGAAAATTAATAGTTGGAGTTTAATGAAGAAACGTATCATCGTGCACAATTAACCGAAAGTAATTTGATGGACGATACGTTCATATTTAACGGCGCGTACATCATCATGATGCATAAAGAGGGCTGATTCAGGACAATGTGGTTGGCAAGACGCGTTATTGCTTACATTCTATGCACGCCGGACCGAGCGAGTGTGGATGCACGTGTCACGCCAACAACGTAGAATATGTTTTATGGTTTACGCACAACCTGTTCGTATCTGCTCAACCCCTGCCGGATTCATGACCGACTATACCACTCAAACTATGAAGAAACATTTTGTTTCACTGCAGCATTACGACTGTCGAAACCCTCTTGCCTCCCTCCTGATGACAGCTGAGGGAAAAATGGTTTATCTCCCCGCAGAAATGTCTCTTTTAATGTCTCTAGTTGTTAACAATTTATGAGGAATGTTTAACAATTTATCTGCGGCGGCTAATAAATCAGCGAGCAAAGTTTTGTCCGCTCCTTTTCGAATAAATATTTGTTCCCGGAATTTTATTGTCATTCAAGTGTGCTTTCAAGCAACATGAAAGAGCGTTAGGGCAATAAAAAACAAAAGTTGAAATTGAAGGGGTGAAAAGAAAAAAAAATTCAATTTCAGGGGTAACTATCGGTAATAGCGTTCAATTCTAGATAGTGCGCGCCTAACCGAACTATAAGTGATTTCGTACGGATAAATTAATTTTGAATTTGCAAATCACTTAAAAGGAGTGAAGAGGACCAGATACGATTGTCGGGATCAATAATGTATGGCAATCAGGTGCTGTTGAGCAATATGCATTTAATTCGTCGGTCTGCAGAGTTTGTTTGTTAATCGATTGTCCGTCGAGAACTCTCAATCCGCTATTTATTATTCAGAACTGTTGATATTCCGTTAATTAGCGTTACTTTTATTAGGATTTACAATGCGAAATATGGCAGCCTTGCACCGAATAGATAATCCTTTGATTGTTTATTACTCGCACTTTGGCCGAATAATTTTGGAACGTTTATTTCGCCCAGGTGAATGCAAAAAAAAAAAAAAAAAAATGAGCGGGCGCCAATAAAATGTGAATATTCAAACATTTCGCTTGTGCCGATAAATAAAGTGCGAAATCCGCAGGGGTAATAAAAAGCCCGGCGTATAAACCAAAATAGCTCGTAAATTTTTCTTATGCCTGGTTGTTTGCCCGATCAATTATTGGATCTGTTTTAGATGAAGAAATATTTTATTCGGTTAAGTCCGAACGTCGTAACGAATGTTCCGCGTTCTCGCCAATGAACCGATGGTGTTCGCGTCGACATGACGAATTATATTTCGGCGCAATTTTATCCACTTCCGTGGGATATCTATTAAGTCGGGGAGAGTTGGAACATCCATATCTTATGTCCCGTACGTATTGTACGTTATACGCGGCTCCTTAAAGTAACGTCGCATGTTGCAGTAGTCGGACATATTTACAGTCAGACGGCGCTTTCGGTGCAGCCTTAACTGATCCCAAGAGGCTCATATTGATCTGCTCTCTTTGTCCCGCCACCGGTGACCGCTTACGATATTCCCCAACATTGCAAGCATTTATTAAATATTCCCTTACGTGCTTGCACTCGCCAACATCATTTCTCTGATTTCTTCACCGCCTTTTACAAATTGGATCGCCATTCTTTATCGTCCCTCATCTTTTTACTGTCATTACTTTTTACCCAGAGTCAATTTTCTGACTTTCCTTGGTTCAGAAACTACGTTCGAACGGACTAAAAAATAATTAATATATAAAAGCACCAAATGTTCAGGGTCTTAATAATGATTAAAAAAAAAAAAACAAGTTTAATCATTTCAACTATTTTAAACTGTAATTATGTGAACTAATAATGTAAAAAAGTGTAAGATTGTTGTAACTTTTGTTAGAATATTTAAAATATTCGATCAAATGGTGTATTGATCAAGTTTTAACATTGTATGGTTTAATAATATTGAAACCGTAATGTGGAATCGATTGAGTATAGTCAGTTACAAAAACTATTATTTTCAGTACAACATTTACCCTGATTATTTTTGCAGTGAAAGATTAAATCCGTGAACAAATATTAATTAGCGAGAAGCCGAACTCAAATCTCGCTTCTAATTTTCATGTTATTTAACGATCCAGGATGAACCGTTCTCTTGGGCGTGACAAAGCAAAGTACCAAAGGTCACGATTAGCCGGTGCGAGTAAGACGATCCTACGTGATTCTAAAAGGGTAAAGGAAATCTAGTGCCGCTTCATCAGCTTAGTTTATTGACCTGCGTTTTGATTCAATAAAGCACATAATGGATTTAATTTCATATCTGTGAACTGAACCAAACTTACAGTCAAATTACAATTGTAAGCTTATGTTGCAACATGTTAATTCAACCTCGAGCGATAAACCGAATCGAAATTGTGAAACAAAGGCAAAATTTTGTTCAACGCCCTGCAATCAAATGAAGAAACATTGAAAACAAAAAAAAAAAAAAGGAACGAATTCTAGGATCGCGCGACATGGAGACAAATTGATATTTCAAAATGAAAATTTACATGGAGTGAATTTACATGACGACCCTCTTTCGGAACGTCACTGTTCGAACCTGACAAGAGTGATTGAAAAAACAATTGACCGAAGCACTCGAAGATTTTTTGATGGAAGCCAGACAATGCATGGGCGCGCGCTGCAATTTGAATTTCGTAATAAAACGGTTGACGATGGAAATGTCAGGGCGCGTGTTATTCATTGCGGTGAAAAAAAATAAAAAAAAAAAAAAAAAAAAGGGTGCCGAGAGCGATCAGCGCCTCCTTCTTTCGTCCTTTTCATTCGGTCGTTAGGCAAAAACAGAGAACAAAGAGCATACGGCATAAGCAAAGTACCCAGGAGTAACGATAAAAAAGCGAACGGTGTATCGAACTAAAATGTTTTCACGGCGACAAATCTCTACTGAGTTTATTTAACTTGACTCGAAGCTTTTAATTAAAAACAGGCAATGGTAATCGCTTGTGCAATATTTAGTTAATAAATACCCAGGGCACTGATACGGATTAAATTCAACATCTGTGTTATCCATTTTTGTGTTATTTAGACATGAAAAAAAAAAAAAAATTCGCGAGATTTAGTTTTTCAGTTTTGTTTTTTTTTTTTTTTTTTTTTTTTTTTTTTTTTTTTTTTTTTTTTTTTTTTTTTTTTTTTTTTTTTTTTTTTTTTTTTTTTTTTTTTTTTTTGATGATACGATTTGTTTTTTTGAATGCTTGGCGAGCTAATTACGAAACGTAAAACAGCGACGGGACTTATGCTCTCGGACGCAACGTTTCACTTTTTCATCGAAGTGAAAGCACAGTTCGTTTGCGTTACGAGGGAGGGCAAAATAAAACGAAAAGTATTAAAACAATTCGAAGCGGCGCTCATAATGCGCGACGAGAGCGAGCATTCAAATTACTGTAATCAACAAATGCAGCCCCGGCATTAGTGCATCGAGTGAGAACGTCGGGGTTGAAACGGACAAACAGAGCCGGAAAGCGCGCACAAAGCTGGACAAGTACAAGAACGCCTATGACCGACTCATAACTCCGATTGCTCGCTATAATGACAAAACTGCAGTTTGTGGCGGCATTCAAAATGTTATACTGAAAATTGTATGTGTGGTTGTAACGTACTTTTGTGCAAACCTGTTAATGTAACAGCAACAAAACGTGCGCGTTTGTAAAAAATCAATTGCCGTTTTATGTTTTCGCTTGATGAATTGCAATTATCTCATCTTTTACGTTTTTCAATGTAAAAACATTTGCCAACCCTTTTTTTTTCTGTCATGAAAATTTCATATTATAATGGAATGAAAATGGGTGCATGAATGAAAGAGAAACATGAATGTTGGATCTGTGAAATAAGTTGTTGTTGTTTTTTTTTCAACGCACAAAACGCGAATGTTTCAAATCAAAAATTACAACAAATTTTGAAAGATATGTAATCGGATGTTTTACGATCTGGGTTGAACCAGCAGCCAAAGTTCATGAAATTCAACCCAATCCTTTTAACTTTCTGCATTTATGTTTTTGCGCGACCTTTATTAATCTTGTATGTAACGTAATCTCCCGGAGTTATCGACTGATCCCCGACCGACCGCAGTTGCTGGCCTTCCAATACGCGGAGCGGCTTAATCGGAAGCGCATTTTAATTTTGTGAAAGTGCTATTACCTTTTCTTCAAAATTGTAACTTTTTAATTGCATTTATTACTTTGCAATAAAAGTCTCCCTATCTTTTTCTTTCTTTCATTTTGTTCTTTTTTGTTTTTTTCAAAAACAAAATCTAATTTGTTTCAAAGGCCAGCATCGATTGCCGATGAAAGTCGGGTAAAATTATTCGTACAACAGTAAGTTCCGGTTTGCGTGTTTAATTTGTTTATACCAAGTATTAAACCGCGTCTTTGGCATTATGAAACTTCATCAGTTTATTAGCATAATTGTATAATTCCGTCAACGTCAACAGGTTTTGTTAACATAATTGAGTAAAGTTAATCAAGTTCAAAATGAAAATGTTTTATTCAAACATTGATTTTGAAAATGTTTGAAACTTCATTCTGTTTTTTATCTTGTCAATTGTTCGTTCAATGTTAATTTACAAATAAAAGAAAAAAAAATGTCTGCTTTTGAAGTAAGAGCAAACACACGTCAGGTTGTGACATATAGCGAACGAACGCGGAAGATAATACCATCTGTCCTAAAATATCTGAAAGTCCTGGGCATTATCTGTCTCGAGTTTGCCGATTTGCGATTGAAATAGCGGATGGTCGGATTTGCGCCTAGCGCGAAACTTTTGTTAAGTCCGGCTTTACGTTATCCTCAATGGCACCCACAGTAGTTCGGCATTTCGATTGTCGGCACTATCGTTATCGCGAATGTGACTTATTTATTTGCCGTCATCCTTTCTCTTTTGCCTGAGTCTGCGCTGGAATATTCTCCGCTTCTTTGTCTCACCGGCGTTCAATTGCGGCTCGCTCGACTAGTGCTTCAAACAAAAATGCTAAGAACTCAATCTCAGCGATTAACCTTGCTCGAATACAAACAAAAGCTACTTATTTCTCTGCCATAACAAAGGACGACAATTTTATTGATTACATCTTTTTATTTTTAATCGTCTGTTTTTGCGATCTCAGTTTATATACCTTTTATTACATTTCAAGAAACGACGAAAATTCTCCTAATAAA
The DNA here is from genome assembly GCA_030523145.1 of Trissolcus brochymenae. Lineage (NCBI taxonomy): Eukaryota > Metazoa > Arthropoda > Insecta > Hymenoptera > Scelionidae > Trissolcus > Trissolcus brochymenae. Next base: position 78,175 of record JAQQRF010000652.1, read on the forward strand.
TGTCTAAAATTGATGTCAGTTTCTGTTATATTTTTATAATCAGAGCAAGATGGTCAAATTGAAAATAAGAACGTTGGATGCAAATAATTACCAGTTAGTTCATACACTATTTTAAATCATTTTTGTTTGCTTTATATAGATAGTAATGAATAGTGATTAAAATAGGAAAATTTATAAAATTTAAAATGAGTTGAGGGAGAAGATTCGAAATTCATTTTTATAGAATCTTAAATAGAGAATCTTTTGATTTCAGGTGTTATGGAATATTGTCAAAACTACCTTTTTATCATCACAACCATACCATAACAATTGAAACTGAAATTCATTAGTCTCAAGATGAAAACAATTTCATTGCATAGAATATAATTGCGTATGATATTTTAAAACGTTTTAATTCTTTTGATTCAAAATGACTCTGATTTTGGTATTTTCATTATAAAGTATAAAATAATTTAATTAACCGTCCTTTTATGAAATATAATATCATTTTGGAATGTTACAAAATTTTTTGAATTACAAAAAAAAAGAATTGTTCGTATTTTAAAAGTATCATAAATTACTTTTAGGCAAAAACTTCAAAGAATACATAAAAAGTTACATCAAAGAGTGTAAACAATATTTGTCCATAGAAATTTGATTTATCATTATTGTTTGTGAATTATGGGACGAATTAACAGTTTTTGCCGTAGCTGACTGTGACTTTTTTTGATTCATTTTTCGTCAGATTGTTTACGAGTTGCAACAAATTTAATTCCACAAGAAAGAAGAGGCGATTTTTTTCTAATTTTGGAAACTGCTGCACTCTCGCAGCTCATCAAATTAAACGGTGAACTACAGCATTGCCTAGACTGTAAACTGGTTTCAGCTCCGGGCGGATGTAATTAAAAATTCATTACAGCGACGTTACTACTTATAACAACAAGCTTTAATCTCCATTATGAAACATTTTGAATAATCTGCTGGTTTCTGGTATTACAAAACTTACAACATATTCGGTGGAATATTGATATTCCCGAACGGAATTACAAAGTTCAATTTATATTTTTTGATCTGAACGTGAAAATAAGTTGTTTTTTGACTTTTCAAGCGAGATGAGTTTTACCTGACAGACTGTTAGACGAATGGGTAATACGGTTATAGCATTTTCGAAATTTCATATTACGTTGAAGGAGTTTCGAAACATTTGAAGTACGCACTCAAACAAAATTAGGCCCTCGCGAGTAAGCAACGAGAATTCTCCAACGAACATGTTTTTCCATTTTCAATCAAATAAGCTTAAATTTGCACCAAACATTTCTTTATTTCTCCTTCAAGATATCCTTTAATCTAATTTATAACAAATTTTCGAAACAGTATCTTGTCTCGAACAATATTATTTAAAAATCATCTTTTTTAATGGACCAAAAATGTTAATCGACTAAAATGTATTGGTTAAAATGATAATTGGAAACGGCAGACCGTATTATTTGTTAGTTACACACCAGGGATTTAAGATAATAAGGTATACATCCGAAACTGAAATGTAATGCCATTTCGTGACGCGACTGCAAGTTAACAGTCGATAAGGTTTCAAATATACATTCGACAAGTCGACACATTTCCTACACTTTAGAGCACTGCTCCGTACTTCTTATGTTAGTGATTTTTATTGTTTGCTTTACTTCCAGAAAACCCATCGACTCCAATGAAAGAAAGAACAGAAGGAGAATATAAACTTCGGCTTTTAATTCTGATTAAAATCATAACTCAAGTTTTGAATATCAATTCTAAACGGTCTACTATCACAATTGTTTATACTGCACTCGAAAACCAGCTCTTTGGTACCCCAAGAGAGAGAGAGAGGACACAATTTCAATTTCAAACACAAGCGAATTGTTCGGCACTTTCTTATCTCCAAATGTACAAGGAGTTGATTTCTGGCAGCAGTATATCAGTCGTGTTTAGACAAACATTTCATTTCAGATTGCCCATCTCCAACAGCGGAGATACATATTGCACAGAATGCCTCTGATGGACCTTAGACAAATTTGCATCGTGATCACATTCTACGTAGAACGGAGACAAGAGAAATACACCGACAATGATGGATAAGGCAAGCTCCTCAGTACAACGCCGATTACAATAGTGATGAATATATGAGGAATAAAAAATCTGGCATAGAAAAGAAAATGATGGGAAATTTGATTAAATTCTTGTATTTTTAAAAAATTGTTCATTCAATTCGGACAGTTATATTAAAATATTAATATGTCATTTTAAAAACTATTTCAAGTTTATTTTCAATCTGTCAAAAGTGACAAATTTGTCAGTTATTTTAGCAGATTTTTTGAATCATGAGAAAAGTTTTTTTTTGTTTTGTTTGGTCTAGTTTTCAATTTATTTCATACAAACGAGGGAAACTTAAATAACAGCCGTGTCAGTTTGTTTGTTTGTTAAAAGCGATGTCTCTACTGAGACTAATAGAATAACAGTCATCCGGGAGCTATATTTTGATTGTTGCTAACCAGTTATCTACAAATTACTAAATATTTGATTTTTGCAACTATAAATATAAATCAATGGAAGAAAGTGATTTGGAACCTTTTTTCATCATTTTAAAATGTTATAATTATAGTTATTAGAGGATTAAAAGTTAACGAAAAGTTAATTCTCAATTAGTTGAATAAATATTTTAGTGGGACGTGCACTCAGTTAGAATATGACAAGTTGCAAAACCATTGTAACCGCTGTGTAAACGTTGTTTTAAGTTCGCCGGACGTTGTATCCAGATCGCGTCGAACGACGTCTTGTGCAGCCGCCAAATTGGAACTTGCTAGCCGATCGTGCGGTTAATGGGGACCATCCTAAATTTCGTGGGCATTTCACGGATTAATGGCGGATGAGTTATTCATGACATTTTCCCACGTCCGGGCGTAATCTCATTCTATATTCTGCGATTAAACTTCGTCACCATCGATAGACGATTTTCCCTGGTTACATGATTGCGATATATTGGATGATTTTCTTTGGATTTAACGAACCGACTGGAAATTATTCTACGCTTTTTTTTGACCACCGAAACCTTGAGTTAACATTCCCAGACAAATGTCCCGCTTGAAGATTACACAGATGGGTTGAACAATTTTTTGGATGGTTTTATAGTCGCAATGAAAAGGGTGTTGGAAAAAACTTGTAGAAAAACTAAGAGATGAGATAAATAAAACGGACTTTTGTTGTTAGAAACACGTTTTTGAAATTTCATGTTTTATGTTAGTTCGAAATAAATTTTTCTGTTTTAATATCGTCATTTATTGACGGTCTCATCTAATTTCCTGTGTTCTATTTATTTAATTGGTATATTTTTGTATCAATAAAAATCAGCGAAAAGAAATGATAACAGAGCACGAGAAAAATCGATACTACAACTGTCCTACGAAAACGAAAGACTAAAAGCGTTCCGTAATTTTTTGTTATCGCCAAAGTAACTTTTCTGCTCTGGTATTACAAAATCACCATAAAATTCGACAAAAGCTTCGATAAATTAAATGACTTTGACCTTTTTGTTTTTTTATTATCAATATTTTTTTTTTTTTTTTTATTTTTTTTTATCAGAACAATAATTTTTCAAATGATTTCTCTGATGCAGTACGGTAAGTATAGTTTATCCTACAACTGACGTTTTTGTAAGGATAACGGCGCGACTTGCGACTTCACAGCGACTTCAAGCCGTTTTACAATCTACGCATTCGTGTTCAAACGTTGCACTGCGTTCAACCGGAAAGCCGAAATTTCTTTTGCCGTGCACGTATTCCGAGGAAAATAGAAATATAAATGAATTCGGTATTGCCGCAACAGTTCGATGACACTAAACCCGAATCGCGCCATTTGGAGTGCTTCGAAAAAAAGTTCACAAGTTTCTCAGTTAGTGGCAAAAGTGCCTGTATAAGCTTTCAACCTTCCGACTTTCGACCGAAACTATTTTCCAGGTAACAAAATTTGATGAGGAGACAAAATTCAGATGAAACATTTCATTACTAAAAACAATCGATTATTTCGATAACGATTTTCAATTACTAATAATTGATAATTCTTCGCAAAAAAAATAATAATAATAATAAAAAGTTACTTTAATAAATAATTAATTTATTGAAATATCGATTAAAATTATACTTGTAGCGAATTATTTTCAAATTGGTGTATCAAATTCGTATTTTCCAAATATGTATTACGATAAATTAAAATAATAATCTGTTTGATTTTGTAATAATATTTATAGGAGAAAATTGATTTTCATTATAACCAAGAACATATCCTCCTTGATGAAATAAAGTTTACACAGTGAAGAAAAAAATTAAATAACGACAATGTGAATGTAGCGAGAAAAGTAATTCTTCATGTTGAATTTTTGAATAACGCTCTGATACCGAAAAGCAGCATAAAGAAACGAAGTTAGTTTTTTATCTTTCTGCAAAAGTTTTATTCCTGACGTAAACCCGTTGGCTGAGACTCGTTACATTAGGGCTGATGTATCAAATTATCTTGAAATATGTAACTTGTGAGACGAAGTTGTCAAAAGTAGTTTGATACTCTTCGTGGTCGTGATGCACCTTCGTTAAAAAATTAAGTAGTGCAAACTTGATGTGGTCCAACTAGGTCGGCCTGAATCCAATTCTACTAAAGTTTTTGATTCGGTTCAAATCGACAGGAAAACCAGAGCCCTAGTAAAATTTGATCCTTGGCTCTATTTATGGTTGCTCTAATGACTCATCGGGCCCTTATAAGGGTCAAGAGGTCAAGTGACTTACCCACTTGACTATAAAGCATATTCAAATGCGCTTTGATAAACCCATTGTTTTAGCAATCTCTATCAATAGTAAACTTTCAATAACAAAATCATTCAAAAATGAACGTTTGTTAAATAACAAAATACGCGTCGAGGTACTTGAAAGAAAAATTTACATTGATTGAATTAAAACTACACGACAAAATTGATAACACTAATAACCCCTGTCTATCTTAAATAAACGATAAAACAGAATATCATTAATAATTAAACCGAGAGCTGAAAAAGTGCTCGTCGAATGCTGCCCAAATTGAAACTGTTCTGTAGTTGATGAGAAGACTAAGCTTCTCTTGCAGTTCAGTACCAAATTGAGGGTTAAATTTCTTAGAATAATATAATCTAGCTGAGGGAAAGAACAAAACTATAAAAAATAGTAAAACGCCACTTGGGATTGGACGCAATGTAATACCATGTGGCGACAGGTCCAAAAAGTACTCGCCGTTCAGCGAGCATTGCATAGAAAAAAAAAGAAAATCGAAAATAATCAATTCTCGAAACTTTAATAAATAGGTGAATGATTACGCAATTGCACAGATGACAAATGTTTTATTTAAATGATTTTCAACGAACAATTAAATCGCTTTGCCACAACACCCATTCATAATGAAAATTTTTTTAATTTAATTATAATTCATTTTCAATTGACTGGTTTTGAATTTAAATGAATTTTTCTTTCGAATCATTTGTCTGGCCAAATTAATTGTATTAATTTTTTTTGAGTTTTTAAATTAGACTAGAATGATTTTTTTTTTTTTTTTTGAATGCCTTCAATTATATTCTTACTATGAGGAACTTGAGTTTACTCACAGAAGAAAGAAAGTTGCTAAAAAGATACAATACTGTGATGTTCTGTCAGTGAAGAACAAATATATCAAAGTGCATACTTAATTTCTATCTAACGTTCTTGTGACAAAAGCTGCCGGATTATCTGAATTGTAAAACTTGGTACAATAAACTCGAGAATAACGCACAAGTTGACAGCCAGCCGGTCTCATGAAAAACGATCGAAACGTCAAATACTTGCAAAGTAACTTTCACATCATCAGCGCGAAATGGAAAGATATACGTTTTCTTTAAAATAAAATTCACTTTTATTTTCTTTCACTAGAAAGCTCTACTGAAATTATGTTTTTGATAAGTGCACCCCAAGTGATCCAACTAGTGACTTACATCTTTTTAAATTTACTTTAAAATTACACAAAATTCAAATTGACGATTTTCCCACCCTCACGGTCGAAAATATATTTTCAAATATATTTGAAATATATCTTATAAAAATAAAATATAAAAATAAAATATAAACGTATATATATATATCGTATATAAGCATGTATGTGTCATATATATTTTAAATATAAAGCGGCAATAACTTATATAAAATTTTTATAAATAAAGTATAAAAATATATATATCAACTATGAAAAAAATATAAAATGCTCATATATTTTGACTTATATTTTCATCCCTGTGGGCAATCACCTTTTTGCGGATTTCACAGAAAAATGATATCTCTGACAGCTTCAATAAATTTGATAGTTGCAGTAAATATTAAGTAAATATTATATACCCTATTTTGAATCTTTTAAGCTGTTATAAACAAAAATGTAGTCGCAAAAATCTAAAAAAATCTTGAGTTATTATCGAATGGACTTTTTGTTCTATTGGAAAGACGTATTGACAATTGAAATTTGTTTAGTACTGACGTATGATATTTTGAGAATCGAGACACCACGCGATATATCGTATTCGATTTTTTATCGTGCTTGAGACATGATGGAAAGTGACCATTCTACCTGGTTGACGCCTCTACGGATTTATGTAACTCATTGAAAATTTACGACTGTTTCGTCTGTGTAACGTTTTTTTTCTGCAAATCCCTATTTGCAGAGCAACATTTCAGGTCACCGATGCTTTCTGAGAACTGCGCAAATGGAGTTTGCATTGTGTTTGAAAAGTTTATGTGCCAACTTATTTCGCTAGTAAAAACCATTACAAACTAATATCATACGAAACAACGAAAATTCAATGATGATAACAATTTTGAAATATTTCACATTGAAATTGGCATTGGTGAACAAAAAAAAAGTGTTACCCACAATAAATTTCAACCCTGAGTAAATTTGTTGGAGCTGAAAAATTTGAAACATGAGATTTCATCAGACTAATATGATTATCATATACTGATTGGTTACAACGTAATTACAGAAGATCACGTACCACTGGTCCGCATAAATTGAATGAAATTTCTTTTACAATTTATCCTATTGTCTGATTCGCATCATTGAGACGCGGACAAAATTGAATTGGTATAAAAACGTTGGATTCGTCTTGCGTGAATTTCGTGCATTTATCAGCAGGTTTTAACTTTGATGCAGCTGAGCGGACGTTTCATGTAATTGTTTGATTAAAAAAGAAAAATTAAAGCATCATACAATTGTATATTTAAGATCCAATTTCGTAAAAATTCTTTTTGAAAAATATAAAATTAAATTTTGTTGAATTTGTACTTAACAATAGGATGTGGTGTCTCAGTCTTGCCTCACTTACCTGAAAAAAAAAAAAAAAAAAAAAAAAAAAAAAAAAAAAAAAAAAAAAAAAAAACAAACAAAAAAACAAAATAAAAATCAATTAGTTTGATAAAGGACGTAAATTTTGTATTAATTGATACTTTTAACATTTATCTCAGATGATCGATTATCAAAAATTGATGGACGAAAATTTTCAATTTGAAATAGTGACGGGAGTATTAGAGTGCATGTATGACGATGATAGGATGGGACGCACACTATCAATCAATGTCGTCGGCAAACTTGCCGCTAGTTTAAATTGCAACTTGAGTTGCAGCGTGGCAATAACGAAATCATTCCGGTGGACAAAGTTCATACGGTGATAAGCCTGGCCACAGCGCAACCGCGTTCATTTTTCAAAGAAAATGCTGTAAGCAACAGTAAACTCTTGAAAGACATCTTCAAGTTTCACGTTCGTTTCAATGATTAAGTGTTTTGTCCTCGTGTAGTTCGTTGGCGAAATTTGTATTAACGACCGTCTCTTTATTTTTCAATAACAAGATACGAGCGTCGTTATTCATTCAATCATTGCACCGTGAGGACATTAATTCTTGCGAACTTTTATTTAAGTGAACATTATTTATTTTTGATAACAGCATCCCATTTACAATTACGACTATTGATTCGGAGTGCAGCAATTTACAATTATATTCCCAGCCATTAACAACTGTACACGAGCGACGAGTTTTTATGCAAGGCAATGGCACGGATAAACATTGGCGTTTTCAAAACAAGCTGCTGATAATTGCCCATCACCTCTCGTCCAACTGCCACGCCCGTGATTGTTATACATACAAAACAAAGCAAACCTTTCGAATTCTTTGAAGTTCTTCGGAATTCTTTCAAAGTCTTTTCCGAGTCTCTGATATTCTTTTTAGTATTTCAAGTTGCCAACTCTCTGCAAAATAATTTCGAAGTTTTTTTTTTTTAATTCGTGAATCAGTTAGAATTGAAAAATTGTTCACTTTTTTTGAGGTTAGTTCCCTCTCGATCAGCTGTTAAAACAAATGCAAGTAGGTTGACTGCAAGACCTTGACCTAAACGAATGAAAATATAAATCAAAATATATGTGGATTTTATATTTTTTTATATTACATTTATATCAATTTCATACGAGGTATAAAATTTTATATTTTAATTATATAAAATATATTTTAAATATGTTCGAAAATATATTTTTGTCCATGTAGGTATATCTTCATTATATTACATGTCATTCTTTGTAAGGAAAAAAAAAATAAAGCAAATTCGTCCTTCAAAAAGTATGGCTTGGACGGTGAAGCTTCATATAAAAAATTACAATCCATAATGGAATTTCGTCCACAGTTTGAAATAATTATAGTAAATTTTGAGGTTGTTTTTCTATTATGTGCTACAGATTAAGGTTATGTTTATATCATTGGATTTGAATTGTTTTTTTTTCTTAAATAAATTCTGCTTCAACGACGATAAAATTGCTATGTATGTTTCATAAATATTAATTTAAGTATATTTTGACAGGCGGCATTTTTGAACTGGACTTTTTTTAAGATTGTAAGACTGATTAGGATATTTCCTTGAACATCTCATTCTGAGTGAATCAGATATTAATAAGACAATTTCTTAGACAAACTTAATTAAAATCAAGGTACGAAAATTTTTTTTTACCAGCAGAATACTAATCAATACACATTGGTATTCTCCAGTACTCATCGTCTTCGGTGCTAAATTACAAGTTATCAATCCTTAATTTTTTATGAAAATTGATTGAAAATTTTCAAAAAGAGTATTGAACTTTTCACCTCATTAATTTATTTTTAATATATATTTCAACAGGTGATTTATCAAGATATTTTCATTAAAACTTGAAGTTTTTTCTAGATAGACGAATCAATGCAAACATGTGTCGATCCTTGTTTAGAATAAGGATCGAACAAAGTAACTTCTTAGAGTAATTTCTTGAAAGTTGAAGAATCAGAAGCCACAGCAGTGTCTCCAGCCAAGAATGAAAAAAAATGAGCCGAGACACTGCAGTGTCTGAATTCTGTGACAACAAAAGTCACTTTTTGATCTATTAAAACCCCTGGAATAACAGAATATTTAAATATTTTTTTATTTTTACAATTTTTAGATTTTGTTCGAATATTTTTAATTAAATTTTTATATAAATTCTGCATCAAGTTATTATCAATATAAGCATTTTTTCAAAAAATCTAATAAACGAAATTTCTCATTCGAGAGATGAATTGAATAATTAGCAATCAAATATCAACAATTTCATAAATAAAATGAAGAGTTATTGAAACAAAATTTAAATAATTCTTAAACAACAGTATTAAAAAAAAATTAAACTTCAACTATCAGCAAATTATTTGTTATAACGATTCTCTACATGAAGTCACTGAGAAAAAAAATAATGACTTACAAACGGACGCAAATTGTTGGATTACATACGTTGAAGATGTTGGATTAAAACTGGTTAATATGTTCTTAGTTTTTTCCCGTTCGTTACCATTATATTTTTTGTTCATTCTGATTTGTTGTTCGCAGTTTTTACTTCAACTTTTAAATTATTCGCGTAAGTACACCACTGCAAAAAAATCTCTTCTGACAGACGTCTAAAATTAAACAACTTTTATATCTGAAAACCAGGATTTTCGAAAGGGTAGATTATGAACACTGTTATTCTGAAAGTGTTCGAATTTTGTACACCTTTTATGGTGAAATGAATGTAATAAATTGAGAACTAGGATGTGAGAAAAGCAAAGTTACAATAAATAATTTTATTTCAACTTATTATACAATAAGTTGTTATTTATTGTGCAATATTAATGTTATTGTAGGGATTTTAATATAGTTTTTTTTAACCATAATTATGTTGGCAAGATTTTCCCTTTTCAGAACAGTAACGTTTTTTATTGTTCTTGATCAGTCTCTTGCAACACATCATTGTAATCGGACGCAAATTAGAACTGTCAATAGATAATTATGACTTTTAGTTAATTCCGTTTTGTTTCTAATTCACACCTCTAACAGTTATTGATTGTGTAAGCGTTTTTACTACCATGGAAAAAAATTGCGTTAATGCAAAAATTGTATTAATTGCAAAAAATGCATTAATTATTGCTATATTTTCCAATAAATTCGTGACTGTATCGTATCATATGTTATAATAACGCAAATTCCGATGAGAAACCACAGTTACTTATTGAGTAAATGCACAATAGATTATAAAATTTGCTTTGGAATTAGCTATTGTAATAAATTTTCAAAAAAAGATTATACGATGAATAAATGGTAGTTGCTGATAAATTTTTACTTTTTCGCGGTTGCGTTGCAGCGATAACGCTTTACTTATTAGCGCACGTTGGCAATTAGCAATTGACATGCTCGACTGTAGATGGCGCATCCGTAATCTTTTCTCGCATTATAATATTTCTAAAAACAAATACCATAAAATGATAGAATTGGAATGAAAAAAAAATGTAAATTGTATTGCATCATCTGTTACAAAGCGTTTAGGTTACATAAAGTGTAAAATCACTCAGCATTTAACAATAAGTATACAACAATATAACAACGACTTCTTACAATCTCAAAAAGTGTTGTACTCTGTCATGTATGTGTTATGTGAGTAAAAATTATGTAGACAAATATGAATATTCTCCGTAAATATTGTGTTGAATCTCTATAATATTTATTTTCAAATTTTCTTTAAAGTTGGCTTTTTCAGATTTTAATCCTTATTTACTTTTAGTCTATACAATGCGAACCACTTTCAAAATAACTGTGTTCATGCTGTATCTTTTTGGGAATTTTTCTAAAATGTTGTGTATTATAAAACAACTATATATATAAAGAAAATTGAAATTCCAAACTTTAAAAATCTATTTTGAAAAGTTAAGATTTTTTAATTTTCTCAAACAGTGGGACAAAAAATATAATTTCAGATCGAATTTTTTGCAGTCTGATCGCTGAATTTCATAAAAAAAAAAATTTTGTCAATTGTGTATAACTGTTATGTATTCTTTTTTTTCCACAGCAACGTTTCAATTTTGTTGTTTATTTTTATATTTTTTATAGTGCAAGAATGGCTTAAAGGAAAATAGCCTCAAGTTGGTTGAGCAACAGTGCAACTACATCAATTATTTATCATCGAAGCTGTAGCGATATTCTGGCAGCACCACGTGTACGTAACGCGTTTGAGCATGTATACGTGTGGCGTATTACTAAATATGTTGGTATACAACATGCACCGCGGTTGTAACCATGTGGAGAACAAGAGTCCGACATACCCTATCCAGCGAATCGTACCGTTTGTCCGTAAACACACATGCAAGCATATTAAGGGCTCACGCGAAAGCCCATGAACACTCGCAGATAATTTATCTGATCGCACACCTTTGTGCAAGCCCCCACGATAACCGAGTGTACGAGTACTAATTAATTACCGTGCTATAAATCCGATTGCAGATTTTTCCTTCCCCCAAACTAATACTTGGTCTTTGATTTTTCTGCCTTCCTGTTCCGCCCACCGTTCAATTTTGAACGAAACTTGTGTTCATCTTGCCGGTTGATTATACAAGTTGAAATGAAATTCAGCGGGATAAAGGATTTCAAAAGTACATTTCGTAACTTCAAGAGCGAACGGGAAAAAGTCATTAAATTGTCCAACTTAACCTAACATTGTGTTCTCGGGCAAACACATGTAATCCCGTTTAAGTTAAGGCTGTTGTTCGCAATGGTGAGGTTCGTAACAGTTGATCAGCGATTTTTCTAAATCACATTTTTGTTAAAATTAGTCTTATTTTGAATGCCAAATTGAGTATTTTGTCTTCAAATTAATTGAGCGAATGTTCGATCATGTGGTTTCCTTTTATAAACATCACGATTGCTCCGTAAGTTAGATCCCAATTCAACTTTAACAAGAGCGATCATATCTTGCCACCCAGGGTGAACGAGTGGAAATACAAATCTTGACTGCATTTAATGCTCCCCTGCACCTCTAATTGTATCTAGTCGCCACACGAAAGATTTAATCACTAATAACTAACAGTCAAGTATTTTCTCGTAAGAACATGCTCTCTCTGATCTCAAAGCTATTTCAGCGACAGCAAAAAATTGCGTTGTAATTTCGCAATTTGATTAGAATAAATGGAACCCCGTTGTGAAATCAGCGGTGCTTTTTCAATCTTTTAAACCGTTCTCAAGAATAAGTCTATTAAACAATTAATTTCATTCAAAGCTGAAACCTTATTGTTGTGCTTTCTTAGAGATTCTCTAAAATTTTTCAACATTATGTGCCCACACGGACGAAAATATACTTTCAAATATATTTTAAATATATCTTATATAAATAAAATAAAATCGTACATCTATCGTATATAAACATGTATGTGTCATATATATTTTAAATATAAAGCGACAATAACTTATATGAAATTTTTATAAATAAAATATAAAATAATATATATCAACTAAAAAAATATAAAATACACATATATTTTGACTTATATTTTCGTTCCTGTGGGTGTGCATATATGATGATTTATAAATATACTTGAAGCCTGTTTTTTTTTTCCTTGTAATTTAGATGATTTTTTTCCCATGGATGTTTGACAAAGTACACGGTATTCAGGAAATTTTTTGCCACTGAAAGATTGTTCAGTGGCTTACCTAGTTGTTGAATGGATAGTTGAGGAAATTAGCGAAACGTGCGAAAAGAAATGCACGAACAAAAGACACTTGCGCGCAGCAAAATCATGCATATACAAGCGTTCTTCAACTTATGGTCGAGCAAGTAAATTTCTGCCTCTTTGACAATGGCACGTTCGTGGGATAAAAGAGACTATGAGAGGTTTTCTCAAGTATCAGCGCGACGAAAGTCGCTGTTTTCCTCATAGATTTCTCACTTTTTTCCCTATTTTTTTCATTTTTATCTCTTTTTTTCCATTTATTCGTTTTTCTTTTAATTTCCTTTTTTTTTCGTTCTCATTTGATTTGGCTTTCTAGTTGATTAATTTCTAGCTTCGGCAAAATATAAGGAGAAAAGAAAAATATGGAAATGCAAATTGTTGACAAAACAACGGTTTGGGATCTGTCGGAGACGTTATTCGATGTTACTCCCACGTACAAGTAACGCATTTGAAATGGAAGGCGCGGTATCAATGATCGTTTACAGCGGCGCTCGTTGGAATTGGAAGTCGATTATTCTGATATTCTCGCTGACGACTTTCTTCTCTCAATATTCACCGTGGAGTTACACTATCGAGCCCACCTACCGAGCCATTTCACTTGACGGATATCGAATCATCATCTATCGTTGAAATCGTCCCTATGCTTCCCGATATTTTATCGGCTTTCCGTTCTGGATATATACATTCAAAAGAATTCATTCTCAAACACTTATATTCGTCTGTCAATTACTAAACCAACGTTTTGATTCACCGATGTTACACTCTGATTCGATTCCCGCATAAAGAAATAATTGACAACTTAATGTTAAAAAAAAAATAAATAAATCTCTTAAGTAAACAAAAAATTACAACCTTAAAATAATGAATTCAAGTGCAATTTCAAATCATTTCATATAAGCTCTTAAAACTCACAAAATCCAAAGTCTCATCCCATCTGATGATGGATGATATTTTTATACTTAAAAGTAAAAAAAAAGAGTTGGACAAAAAAAGGTTATCACTAAATCTTCTTGACATAACTGCTTTAAAAACTAATCTTGTAAATACATCATTTATCAACGTAATTATCTGCACGTATCCTGCCCACCGACGAAACATTTTTCATGCCTTACAATTGCTTTTTCAACGGAAATTAAATGTCAATATTTTTACGAATTCCTCGACGAATGTAAATTCAACTCGAGGATCCTTCGGCTGAGAATCGAAAACAAATTTCCCATACTTCGTAACCTGTTTTTTTCTCTCTTGAATTATCCGTGAAACAATTTTTCAATCATACAGAACTATCATCATGATTTTATAAACGTTCTTTTAAACTTCGTGCAAACAAATATAACAGTTTCTTTTTGTTCAAATTGTTTGAAATAATTTATTTTTTTGTTTCAATTAAACTGATTGAATTTTTTGTTAACTTTGCATGGTCTTGTTTTCAGCCGTTAAAAAGTGACAAAAAAGTGTAGACAAAGTATATGCTCTGTCATTTATTGATCCTCATATATAATTCCTAATGAAGACTTTTCCATTTGATTTGCATCAATACAAAAAATTCATCACATCAAGTGACAAGGATTATTTTCAGACAGAGATTTTGTACATGAATTAATCCGCAAGTATATAGCTGGAAGAGACTTGCCATAATGCCAAGCAGGAATTACCTTCGTCAAAGAGGAATGCATATGGCTGCTGTTTCTATACAGCCTTAATTTAATTCAACGTTACATTTTATGGTACATAATATGCTAGTGAAATGTGCATTTGAAATTCATCGTCAATCAGTTGATTACTCATTGACTACTTTTTTATCTTAATTTGTTCAATTTTGTTTTCTTCCTTCAGATAAAATAAGAAGTTCAGAAGTCTCAAACAAATTCAATAAAGTAATTCTTAACTTTATCATAATAATTAAATTTTGTTGAAGAGGTGATTTACGAAAGTGTCTCCCCCTTTCATAGTTTAAATCAATTGTGCGAATGAAAATGTAAAAACATTAACGAAAATAGAAACATCTTAGTATCGTATATTATTATGTAAACGCATGTATGTATAAATATGTATACAAATGTACATTTATTTGTCAATCAAGCCGAACTCTTGCAAGCTACATATGCAAAACAATGCAAATCCTTATTGAAGTCTAGGGTTACTGAAAATACATGCACGTCAAAGTTTGAATTCGTGTTCAATAAGCCATAATGACTTGGCCAACAAATTTGTTCGCGATACTGACAAAATTGATGATATTTTCAAAATATAAATAAAATAACCCAAAAATATTATGTTTAATTATTGCTCGTAACATTTTTTAAATAGACCACTGTCTGTTGAATGGTTAAACGATTGAACGTCCCTAAATTATGTACAAAAACATAATGGTACATAATTGATGGAAACTATTGATTAACTTTTGGTTTGACGCAAACGAGCTCTGCATTTTTAAATTACAAAAAATTCTTGATCTTACAATTATTCCAACCTTTAATTTCAATTTTATCTTTATAAAACATCTTTTATTTTTATGAAGTAACAAATTTATTCAAATGTCACAATTGCCTCAAATGATAAAACTACCTCCAAGTTGTCAAATTACCCTAACTTGTTACATCTCCCTCAAGCTGTCACAATTATCCCATCTGTCTCTACCAACTTTAAGTTGAAACAATTTGAGTTGGATTTTATAAACATTATACAATATCAAATAATTACTTATTTAAATTCCTTGTTTTTTTATTTGAACATTTTTCATTTTGAATCTCGTGTGATGCATTAACTATTTTGAAGTCTTTCATCAACATTGTATGCTATTACAAGTTGCCACGATTTCGCGTATCCATCATGAATGTTAAGAGGCTAATAGACTTCAATTTGTAATTTTAATCAAACATGAATTTTATAATAGAAATAAACATCTCACAAAATATTACACGATTTTAAATACATTTCAACTCAGCCTCTTAAATGCTTTTTATTTACATCTTAGGATCTTTTTGCTCGGCTCTAAAAAATTGACGGTTCTTTTGTTTTTATTTTTCGTCCTCGATTTTGATTGTTTCAGTTGTTACTATTTGTATAGGCGAACACTTTGTTCCAAACCGACGACGCGCATTGGTATTTTTACGACTGATGCGCGTGACTGCGACTGGCATAGCACAAAAAGTTTTAGAGCGAAAATTGTAAATGGTAGTTTTCGATATATTAAACGAGTTTCCAAAATTGAAGAGAAAAAACGCGCTTCATGTAAGCTTTTCATGTTTGCACTTCAGTATTGGCACATGTTGATAAATAGATGAATGCGTTGGACTTTCAGTGCACATGAAATTTTGTCGGTCGTACATTTTGTGAATTATTTTCAGATCATTGAAAAAATGACGAGTCGGCCCATTTAGAAAAAAATAAATAAATAAAATAAAACTTATGAACATATTCATTCACTTTTATTAACATGTGAATGAATACATATACATATACATTTTTCACTTGGGAATTCATCAGTGGAATTTTGTTTCTTATTTTGTTCACGACACTAAAAATAAAAAGAATCGTACAATCAAACATTGTTTTACTTTTTATATATTTCAAACAGGTCGACTCGCCAAGGTGTTGTTCGACATTCTAAGACAAGTTGCTTACCAAATGTAAGAAACAGTTGAGAAATCTGTCTAATTTTTTTAACTCAACTTGTTGTAAAAGGGTTTCTCTGAACTCGATTGTATTCTCCTTAGTAATTCAAAAGTAATAATTTTCACATCTTTATGAAATAGTACGCATCTTTATAAAATTTTACCAATCCATGAATTATAAAATCTTCGTACTACACTGACAAAATAAACTTTACTGAAAAACACAAGATTAAATTTATTGGCTATCGACTGATGACATTCGTTACTGGCAATACATAATTACTAACATCTCGAAATTAGTTCGTATATCGACAATTAATTTTAACTCAATTAGATTACTTTATTATCAATTATTAACAAGAACAGAAACTGCTATCGATACCGCAACAAGTTCATCAATAAAACAAACAGAAAAACAACTTAATGCTTATACACCGGGGGGGAAATAGAATAATGCCCAAGGGACGCGTAAATCTGCTATCGTTTGCCTGCGCTCGTCCACGTTACGCAACAGAGATGGCGTGAGCAGATCGAACTCCCTACGACGAACCTCCTTCTGATGCAGCAATTCCCAAGTTTCTTCCTGTGAATGGTCAGTACCGTTCCCCCTTTTCTGCTTGGTGAGAAGCAGAAAAGTACTTCATTCCTGACCATGTTCTGTCGTCAAAAATGGAGAGATCCTGAACCCAAAATCTAAGAAAAACTAAAGCAGGGATACGGATCGTACACTGAAAAACCGAATTCGTAAAAATTATAAATTTTAACAAATTAAATCGTAAAGCTTACGATTTTATTGTAAAGCTTACGATTCCATCGTAAAGTTTTGATCGTAAAACTTCCCTAATAGAAATTTAATTGGGGCTCTAAACAGGGCTGCCTTTCAATCTTGTCCGGCCCTTATACGGTAAGAATAAGGTTAAAGTGAGGCTTTTGTCCGACGT
Organism: Trissolcus brochymenae; assembly: GCA_030523145.1. Lineage (NCBI taxonomy): Eukaryota > Metazoa > Arthropoda > Insecta > Hymenoptera > Scelionidae > Trissolcus > Trissolcus brochymenae. The sequence continues at coordinate 95,797 of JAQQRF010000652.1, forward strand.
GTAATGCCTCCCCTTTATTTACCGGAAATCGGTAAACAGAAATGGGCCCTAATTAGGTAGATAAAGGAGATGTCTTCCAATGTTGAATTCATCTCCTCAAAATCTTCAAATGACAAACACGGAATCGCAAGTTTAAATTTTCAATATAACATACATACATAATGCATTCAATCGTGTAACTTACATTAACAAAAAAAAAAAAAAAGAAAAACTTAATTCTTCTTTGAACGACAAAAATTACTTCTTATGACTTTATCTGTACTTAAATTAAAGTTCAAGTCAGGACTGACTTAATGAAGTCAGCCAGAATTAATTTTTTTTAATTTACTTTTAAGGGCCTAAGTATAGCCAAATAAGGTAAGCCTAAATAGGGTAAACCTGAATTGGCAATGTATAGATCCAACTTTGGCTTTCTTGAATGCTCGATTTCATTCTGGTTTGCCCTGAATTGCCTACAAAGGGCCCTAAAAATTAAAAGACACGCCTATCTTTTTTTCTACTAGGGTTACGATTTAATCCTAACCTTTACGATTTAATTGTAAAACTTACGATATATATTCACAAAATCTACGAAAACTTTGCAGAGAGTACAAGGTAAATTTTTATAATTACGTTATATGTTGCACAAAATTGAATTTGTAGGAATTCAGTTTTTTAGTGTACAGAGCTCCCACTCGATGAGCCGGCACTGGTATTGGCTGCTCATCTTGGTGGTTTTGCTGTAAGCTGCACAGCCAGGCTATGATGTTGAGGGGCAAAGGGGCAAGCCGGCGATGAGCACGTGAGTTGACTTCCATGCAGCTCGCGCTCGGATTCAGCTGCCCACTACAAATAGCACAATCTAAAATCATAGTTGTGATCATAACTATGATTTTAAATTTGACGAGACGGATAAAATTGTTTCGAAATAAGAGGAAAAGAAACCAAGAAAATGTAAACAAACCAAAAACACAATACACACAACGAGAACTAATATACTAATATACCACAAATAAAAGATGTTGTAACATGCAATGCGATTAACCCTTCGCTGAAACTATGAAATTACCACTATTCACGATATGATCACTCTTTTCCGTCTGCAGCGTACAATTTTCGCACTACATTTCGCGGTCACTTAAAAACACGATTTTCGAGGTTATACTAATTTTCCTAGAGTCCAGACAACCTTGAAAGAGAGAGTAAGACTGACTTTATCTTTTTTTAAAAGCGAGAAGGTAGCGAACTCTAATGGCCAAAAATTTTCCGTACTCAATAAAAAGAATTTTTTTTTTAAATTTTGAAAATTTATTTTGATTTAGAAATGTTTTACTTCATTTCTTAGAAAATATTTTACTTGCCCAAGCTTTGGTTGCGCTGTCATAATAAATGGAAAATATGAGTTCGCAATTTTTTTTTTAAATATATGATAGAAAGCAATTTCAATGGGTTTTTGAAATCATCACTACAATTAGAAAATAGATCAATTTAACCTTAACATTTAACATATTTAAACTACCAAATTTTGTTGGCAAAAAATACTATTCAATTCAATTGATGAAGATGGTACTTGTTCTCTTTTATAGAGACATAGAATTTTAAGAACCAAAATTTGAAGACTATACTACAAAGCAAAAACTACATTTTAAAATTGGAGACAAAAACAGTTTAACAAATTTGTATTTTTGTTTTGTTTTTTTTTTGTTATTGAACTAGAGGGATGGTTGGTACCAGCGCACTGGTTACCGCGCTAGTTGCTATCAGCGCTTCCTAGGTCAACTTGGAGATAAGGATACACGATATCTTGTATTTTTGGCCACTGTAACTATTCAAATCAAAATAAAACACAGAACATTCATCACCCAATTCATAAACACATCATTATTTAACATTACCCATATATAAAGATGAACACATTTGATCATAAAAAGTTCCTGAGAGTGCCAAGGAATTTCAAGGAGTTCCGAAGAGTTCTAAAGAGTTCTAAATGATTGCAAAGAGTTTAAAGTGAAAGGTACTATTGAAATCAATAGTACCGATGAAAAGCAAGCATATAAGGAAAATTCGACGAAAATTCAACACGCCCGAAAATCGACAATCTAGGCAATTGATAAAAAAATGTTTTTCAAGTTTGAAAAACTTGAAACAGGAATTCACATAAATTTGCAAAAATATTTTGCAATAAGTAGTACTTATTATACTTATGGTACAATATACCAACAAAAAATCACCCAGATAAAAATTTGGTTAAGAATTGAATTATCTGTTGACGGTAAAATGTTACAAAAAATATATATATATAAAACGCACATAGTTTTTACTCATTTTTTCGTCCGTTTAAAATCACACACAAAAACACATTGATTGCTACAATGTGTATGAAGAAAAATGTCAATTTATGTCGGTTCTGTGATTTAATTTGAGATCTGGCACACTTGAACGATACGACGAAATTTTTTTGTATTTCACTTATGATAAATATTAAATATTCGTATACATTATTGGTCATTGAATTGAAACTCAATTTTGTAATATTGTTGATATATATTGATAAATAAAATAGTTTAATAAAGAAAAATATAGGTATATTTCATTATATTTCTTACCCTGATAACCACCGTTCACGTAAGTGATTTAAATAAAATTTGCATACATGGCACTTCTCATTGTGTTGCATTATTTACATAAATCGTTTACATTAATAATTTTTTGTCCAAATTAGTTTTATTTTTTCAAGTTTTTAAAACTTGAAAAAATTTTTAAATTGTGCTGCTTGTATAAAATGTATTTATATAATCGAGCATATTGCGGAGTTAGATTTGCATAAATTTTTTGTATAGCATTTATGTAAAGTTTACATTTATATTTGCAGTAACTGCAAATATAAATGCATAAATGATCTTGCCTAATCCTACATAATAATGTGTGAAGAATTCATTCATCAAAAAAGTTTGAGTGCACGATTAGAATCTTATTCATTTTGCAACTTGTGAAAGTTAGATGAAAATATAATTTCCAAAGAACAAATGAAATAGTAACAACAATTTTTATTACAGACGATGGCGTGAGTTATACGTGACAACTCGAAATAATGTTATTTACAATATATAAGTAGCATGCATAGATACAAATATAGAACCTTGGGTATATCCGTTACTTTATTCTCATGGAATACTCGGATGACATTGCGATACCCAGTGTATAAATAGTAATAAACGCGTAACGAAATTAGTATTAATAAAATATAGAATAGCTATTCATCGTGAAGATTTCATTTTATTTATAAGAGGACGCAAACTAACACACCAACAATAGGTAGTTCGTAGTTACGTGTAATTTGAAAAAGATCGTATCAAATATTGCAGATTGCATATAATAATTGCGAATAGAATAATACGAGATACTAATGTGATATCAAATGTTCAATACCAGCGAACGAAAAAATTTATTATTTCGGAGAAGATCTTATCTTTATCTCAGCATTCACTCGTTTACAAAAAAAAAACATGTTACAACATAATCAGCATTTTCACTAACCGCAGTCCAAATGAAGCATGAAAATTTTATGTAAAATATGAAATACGTTCCCTTTGGTAATTGGTGTATAGTTGATGGTAAGTGTTCAAAAAATATCCTAAAATTGTCCAAGACAAGATACTAATAGCAGATAATAATTAGCCAACATATCGTAAAAGGAATGATGACAAAACTTATGGTGACGAAAATTTGATGATTTCATATTGGAAAACATTTAAGTAGTTCGTACTTAATGATACTTACCTTACTTATATACTACATTGCCATTTTAACGTTTAAGTCTAGCATAAAATTTGTCACATATATATTCAGGTAAATTTATAAAAGTCATGATGCACCTTCTGTTGTTACAAGTGAAGATCCTAACATAGTTTGTAGTATTGTTATTTATTTTTAAATGTTTTAAAAATATTATCTAACCAACAACATTAATAGTAAATATTTATTAAATTTTTTTAAAAATAACATTTCTATATTAAAAATACTATATTTATTTATAATAATAATATTATAAGACATATTAACTTTCTATATAAATAAAAAAATGATATTTACATGTTAACCCTATAATACATAATTCACCTATATGTTGCATAAATTATCATGTTTCATAATGTCCCATGAATGGAGCCATATTAATTTTTAATTAAGGAACGATTTAAATAATACAAAATACACGCAAAAACATTAATTCTTTTTTTTTTTTTGCTAGTTACAGAATATAGCAAAAATTTTAATATAGAGAAGAGATATTTTTGATTTGAGATTTGAGTAGGGAAAGACTATCTTGACTCGTTTTTCATTCACTTTTTCAAGATAACATTACTTTTAATTTTATTTTTAACAAGACAGAATGGATTTTCGGTGAAGATGATGGGTTTAAATAGTGCTCGTACGAGGGCAACGCGTAGCACACAAGCACGTGTCTGCATTTGGACGTAGTATAGTTAGTAGGACTATTAAACTCAAGATAACGATCCAATTAAATTACCATCACTTGTGATACTAATACCGACTCTCTGTGGTTTGAAATACGGGTAATTATGAGCTAGCACACACGTAATTATGAGCAACACCAAGATATTTCAGATTTCATAGACTATTTTGTAGACATCAAACACGTTGACGTGATATAGATTTGAAAGAGCCAAAATATAAACCTCGTTGCTGAAACCATTTCTGCAAACGCAATCTCTAATTTTACATTGAAATTTTTATTTCAATTTATCGAATCCGAGGAATCTATCTCGATTTAAAAATAAAAAACTTAATCCAACCGTATAGGTTTTTATCTAAATTATTTATCCGGAGATGCAGAAACTTGATCATTAAGAACATTTACTTTATATTTGAAATAAACAATCGCAAGCTTTACATTGATTCCAACAATTCTAAATATGCACAAATATAAAAGAACCATCCCAGCATGAAAATTGAGAATAAAGAATGCGAAAAAACAAACAAACAAAAAAGGAATAGTTGAGAGAGCAATCACAATTAAAAAGTTCACAATCAGACAACTGCTGATTACACCATGATGCTTTTCGACGAGAAATATCGAATATTTCATGATCGAGAAAAAAAGCGGCATCATATTGCGGAATAAATTATAGTGCACAAAAATTCGATAATTTCATCACCGTAATTGAATGTAGCACGATAATTATATATTCAATAAGATGCGACGATATATATCGTTCGTTAAGTGTCAATTTTCTTCTCTACATTGAAAAACATTGCAGGCACCTAACCTCTATTTTCTGAGGTACTGACAGAACCAACCAATCAGCGTTCGTCTATCTTAAATTCGTTCATTTAAAATACACGAGGTAATATTAAGATAGGCCCTTTTTCGTCTGCAACGACGATATATTGTATTCAATGCCGCGTACTTATTCCCCCACCATTATACAATGCAGAGACTGTGAAGTTTTAAATAATTACACTGTTGATTTATTTAGGAGTTGTAATTAGTTGTTGTAATTAGTTTAAACTAATTTTTGAGTAATATATGAATTATCGACTGTCAACAATAATAATTATTGACTACCCAAACTATTTAATTGTGAGTCAAATTATACAAAACAAGGAAAATTATGTCATCTCTCTAAATGATAAAAATGTTTCGCTGCAGCAGTACTAAATTAGAATGAAGATTTATATGTAATGCATTCATTAGTCATCATGACATCATTGATTTTTTAACGATAATGAATGAAATAATAAAATGAAAAAATAACGATAATAATAAAAATCATCAAGTTAAAATTGTAATTTTTGTTTTTTTAATGATTTCTTTATAGTAGAATTTCTGAGAATAGATGTGTGTGAGTGTGATATTGCTAGATTATTCATCATCGACATGATGATTTTATTTTATTAAATTCTAATTTTATAATTTTCTGTATTTATGGAGGAGAGTAATTATCCGAGTAAGTAGTATTTATTGTTTTGTTTTTTATATGTACTGTTATTTTTTCATCATCGTCTGAATGAACTGATGACGTAGATGACGAAAAATTATTGTTTACAATTTTTTTCATTGATTTTGAAAATAATCCAAAGAAAATTTTCATTTTAATTAAATGTATACAGCAGAATTAATTTATTTTTAATCTTATTTTTTAATCATCGTATTTATTATCGATTTATTTAATAAATTGTACAGCGAATCCTTTTTTGAAGTGAAAAAAATTTCTTTTGTTATTCATTTAACACTTTAATTCTGGAACAGCACGATTCAGCATGGGTGTGAGGTCAACCAATCAAATCGCTGGATTGAACAATCTTTGATTGTATGATGGGTCATGTGACTATTCCATGTGTTTACATTCGTTCTTTTCATAGTGCTGTCCCTTTTTAACCTATTTCCGTCTTTATAAAAAAGCAGCCATATTGAAGAAGAAGGGGAAGCTTCCAGAAATAAAGTGTTAACTTTTTAATTTGATTTTAACGAGTTATTTATTTTGCAGGGTTGGCACGCGTAGCGCACAGGAGGCGCAGAGGGCGCAACCAGCGGATCTATTTAGTTGATTAAATTAACGTTTTATTTTAATTCTAGTAATAAATTATTCATAAAATATACGTCATAATAATACAGCTTAGATAAACATGAATTTCTTTAGAGTTGCATTTTCTTAATTTTAAACAATTATTTAAAACTCGAAATTTTTCTTATTATAAGATGATGCGAATATGGACGAATTCAATCTTCAGCTCACAAACCTTCAGTTGGAAAATTGGAAACGCCAAATGTGTGGTGGAGGAGAACACCAAAGAAGCGCTCGACGAACGACGATTGGTTGGGGCTGTCAGAAGTCCAAAAAGTGAAGGTTAGGTACCTCCAGTATTTTCTCAGTGCAATCAATAAATAATTCAGGTCGCCAGTTTAAGACTGTTACAGATTACTGTGTTCTTTGAAGTATCTTAATATTTTTGTACACAAATATCGGTATTCTTACTAATACATGAATAAAATTACTCGTTTATTTAACCAATTAAATGGTCTAAATTTTCATCAACCTAATTACATTTTGTTACATAACCGCTTAATTTAATAAAAAAAAAGAAAAATACAATTTTCGATTTTTTAGAATGAAAATTTAATTTCAACGTTTAATTTTGAATAAATGTAGGAATACCGAAAATAATTAACTAATAGAAATCAATCAATCAACATTTTAAATTTAAATTTTTAATATTATGTATTTTTGGTTCATCAATTTTTCAGCTATTTTAAACTAATATAAATCAGTTAAATTTTCAGTTAAATAAAAAAAAATTTTTTTTTAATATATTACTGAGAGTTTTATCGTTTATTTCCAGTTATATAATAATTGATCAATCACTCCTTCGATTCAAATCAGTGCTGGTTCAATGATAACTGTACTCCATTTTACACTGCGTCAAGCAAAATAGATTGAAGCTTGATTATATGTACTGATGCCAAGATGTAACAAAGGAGATCTTTAGTCCAATGGTCATGATATGCACATTGATTCCCTGATTATCGAGGGTGAATTGTTCATAAAGCAAGTACGTCAGCACGAAAGTAAAATTTCAATTTAACTTTTGGAAAAAATTTTTTCTTTTCAATAAAAGAAAATATTAAGAAAGAAAACAACTCATTCAAGAGCGAAAAATAATACTGATGAATTTTAGGAGATGTTATGATATATTCAATTTGTCATCACAGATCTTGACTCTGACAATCCTATTGTTTGAAATAAGCGCATATATTACAGACGGTGTTCATCAAGCGATCCATCATTCTGAACTTCGAAATAGATTAGAAGACTAATTAAATTATAAATTTTATTTTAATTGCGTGTGTGACAGTTGTTTTAATTCTTCCAAATTAAAAATTAAATTGAAATTTAATATTAATATCCCCACTGTATGAAATACTTTTTAGATTCAATTTTCATCATCTTCTTATAATTACAAACTTTGTTTATATTTTTAACTGGTTGAAAATTTGTATACATTCGTATCCAGTTGAACTTCCCGACCAGAATTTACATCTAAAATTGTTGGTTTCTATTAAATTCGTCGTTGTTTTCAGTATAAAAAAAAATTGAGGAGAAAAAATCAGTGGGAAATCGGATTGTGAAATTTTGTTCACCAATTCTGGAGTGTGCAGGTGTTTATGAAATAAAAAAGAGTCGACGTTCAATTTTCTCCTGTTCAACCAGAGGCTAAACGATTTTTGCTTTTCAAAACGTACTATGAAAAAAACAGCAATAATTAATTTATGTATTTCATGAATGATATAACGTTCCACGGATGGATGAAAAATCGTTATCAAACACATATTCGATGGTACAGTTTTTTTTCTGAAATTTAAAAAAATTGCCTTGAAAAATAGCTTTTATAAAAAATGTTTCTGATATCGAACGCTCACACTGTGTTGCAAATACAACGCAGATAGCGAATCTTTGCCGAAGATATTTGCATATTTACACGAACAATGTGCCATAAAATCGTGTTTAGCTTTTAATGACAAATCGAATTATTAAAATAACTCCGACAGAATATACCGTTTTCATTTTTCGTTGACAATTTATTTACTTGTGAATGAACCCAAAATTCATTTACCCGTACAAATAATAAAACAAAAATATTTTCAAATACTTTCAGATAAAACATTTCGATGAGAGAAAAATTTTTGATTTCAATCAAAGTTGTATCATTTCATCCAATTTTAAAATCAACTCCAACTTCCAACTTGTAATGAATACTTGAATAAGCTGAAGAATAAAATTTATCATTACCAATCAGCGACTATAAATTATATAAATTTGTGAAACTTTATTCAGACCTGGAGAATTTTTTAATTTTTGATCAATTAATTTGAATATGCTCTCTGCCAAGATAATTATTTGCCGTCGACTCAAATCATGAACGTGCAAATAACTCAGCGATACTCCATAAATATGAGATCCTACATTTATTACTTGTTAACATCGACTTTAACTTCGGCGCACATTATAACTCGCGCGGTAAATCATTTTCGAGGGCAGAAATACGCTGCTGACGTGATTCAATTCATATTATTCACGCGCAAATCACATGAATCAAACTACGTAACTTTTGTCTAATCAACCCTTTTCCTATACATTTTCTTCTCGCGTGCCAATTTGTCCTAGGTGTATAATTTTTTTTACCGTTTTGAAACAAAATCACGAAGATTTGATAAAGAAAAACTTCTCCGCTGTTTTATGCAAAAAATTTCAGTTTGAATTTTCGAGTGCGTGCAACTAACTCTCGGACGGTGTGCATTTCCGCCGACTTTGAGTTTTCAAGTAATAGTACACTTTTTTTTATTTATATTCAATTCTGCTAACAGACTTTTGCCGAAGAAACTTGACGATTAGTTTGAAACGCTTTTTGCTGTTAAAACATAGAGGCGACGTTACATCGTTATTTGCATCGTATTTTCGTAATGGTCGGTCTTACGTGCTATTTGAACTTACGGACTAACCATTAGACCTCTCTGGTACAGCCAAATAAGCTGACTTCTGGTCTTAACACAAATTCTCCGCTCTTGTTAATTCTCGGTCAATATATTGATTGCTTGTTCAATACTTGAGCAAATTCGACCATCTGAGAGTAGTTCGCTTAACCTGTTTAGTTCTTAACGACAAATACAAAACGTCACATTTTGTTCATCTGTCAATGTAATCCTCAACCCCATGCTTATCATTTAATAACAAAAATTCAACTTACATCGCTGAATATGTCGAATTAACAAAAAAAAGCGCTTACAAAGTATTAGTTCCCAAGTAAAATTTGCTACCTTTTGCAAGACTATTCCCAAGTTTTTGAACCACCAAAAGTCACCAGTGAATTTCTTGAACTTTTTTTACTTTTGTTTAATTGCTATTTCAAGCACTCTTCGTGCAGTTTTTTAACTTTTCTCTTTTCCATAACACACATTTAAATCGTGAACTTGAACTGTCACGAGTGTTTTTTCTCTCTCTCTCTCTCTCTCTCTCTCTCTCTCTCTCTCTCTCTCTCTCTCTCTCTCTCTCTCTCTGATCTTTTCAAACAATTTTTCTGTACGATAAAGATGATCAAAGTGTACTATAAAAACGTATGAAAAAAATTGTATTTTCAATCGTGGAGAATTTTCGTCAAGCTGGGTGACTTGAATTTGATCAGCGAGACGTTTTGGCGTTATCGCCGGTCGGCCGGGTCGAAATGAGATTCTTCATCGGGATGATGCAAGTTGATTGTAGACTGAGCAAAGACCTATACTGACCCGGAGAATCGCACAAATGTACACGAAATGTCAGCAGCTGCGGCTGGCAGCAAAATCATTGAAACACGTTTGCCGCGAGGCGAACTATTGCATAGCAGAGGCGAGATATACATACTACGTGGGGTGGTTTTCCATTGTTGCCTTCGTTCTAGGCACGCCCTACTTGCGCCCAACGGTACATGCACCTGCACCCAGCTATATGCCCTCAGTCTTTGTGTATCGTACACGCGTTTGTCCATTTGTTTCCGCCAAAAGAAAATATCACGTACATAGAGATATTCGCAATATCTAACTCATAACTTGACTCATTTTAACCAAAAAATGACTAAACAAAACTAGAACAACAAATTTGTATAGTTACATCAAAAAAAAATTTTTTTCTATTCTTTCTCAAGAACAATTTGTATGTTATCCTGCTTGTGAAACTGAAAATTAATTTGAAACTCCAAATTACAATTGATTGTAATCTCTGGTTTACTTTTTATTTATTTTTTTTTCAGCTGCATCATTTGTTTTACGATCAGAGCATGATCCGCGAGGTTGAGAGAAAAGTGTACTCATTAAATAACTATGGAGCGAGTATTAATTACTAACTACTAAAATTTGCCATCGCGTGAAACGTCTTGCTGTAAAATGTATTATCGAGAGTGCGCGAGACAGAAGGAGTAATTAGGACAAAGTTTCGCGCTCGTCTTTGTCACGTCGCGGCCGGGTTGTGGAAAAATTATGCGCATAATATAGACACAAGAAGTTCGGAGCATTAGGCAAGAGACATCGCGCGTTTTTGCGGATTACATTGTCAGCTTTCTTTCTTTCTTGCAAATTAAATGCGTGCATGACAACGTGCAGCTATCACCGAATTTCAAGTAGAATAACCGCGCGTTTAATCCGACAACTTTTTCATCATCATTTTCAACTGTTTTCACAAAATTCCTTTCGAGGGCATTTCAAAAATGGCCATGTATGTTTTTGTATTTGCATAAAAAGAACCGTGAACGAGGTCAGTTTGTTAAGTTTACAACATATTTTCTCGAGATTCACCGTTACTTTTTTTTTTTTTTTTTTATTCCTGCTATCAAAATGTGATACAAGTAGAGCAACGTACGACCAAGGCAGTGTTAAGCTATACAATCGTTTACGCTACGCAAACATTCAATTTATTTCCCTGAAAGAAGCATTGAAGTGCTGCATTGATCGTTATGATGAACACTAAAAATTGGTTTTCTTCTGTTACAGTGGAAAAGGATTCTTCTACTCAGATTAAAAAATATATTACTGCGGTAATTCATTGCCATCAATCGAACTTGCCGTCAATGCTCTGAATAGAATGTCATTTAAAGTGGCAAAACATGCCACAAAAGAATCACTTTTGATATATTTTCCCCTCAAACTGACAATCACGAAAAATGGAAAAATAAAAATACTCTGAGATATCTTCCTTTTCAGGAAGATTCGCTGTAATTGATTGTTTGCACTTCAAGTATTGAATAATTATTCTCGTGCTATAATTTATGAAAAAAACAAACAGATATAAATTCGTCGAATAATGCGACAAAAAGCGATACTACATCGTTTTTACAGAAAACATTGGAAATGTTTTGGTGACGCGAAAAAAAAAAATTTTTGTCAACGCGGAATTGAAATATTAAAGGAATATCAATATTTTTCTGCGTCTGTCGATATTTTTATTGTACCATCGTAACTTTCAAATTGACTTTGCTATTGAATTTGATCTCTCATCACGGCACATTCATTATTTTTCTATTTCAAAATTATTCCCCCCACGGCTGGCGGGGAATAATGGCTTTTTTTTTATATAAAATATAAGTAATTATGAAACAGAGTTTCTCGGTTTATGTAAAATGTGTCTAATATCAAAGTACGAGCAGAAAAGAGGTAGGTAAAATAAAAAGTGGAAAATAAAGTAGTTTATCGAGTCAGGATTTGAAACTTCTTAGCTCAACTTCTTGTGACGGAGAAATCGATCGAACATCTTATTCTTATTAAAGTAAAGCTAATCTGGCATCGTGCAAGAGCCCAGGTTATCCAGTCAATGTGGAGATCCTAGTGTTCAACTCGCGCGAAAATGAAAAAACCTTAAAGCAGCCTTAATATAACCTTGAAAATAACTCAGAATAGTAGTTAGTTCCACAGAATAATAAAAAAAAAAGTTTTTGACTTACTCATCTGCTCGAAAAAGCCCCAATTGTCTTACCTGAAACAAAACAAATTGCGTTTCTATATTTAAATCCAATTGTATTATTTTACAATAGATTTGTCTTTTATTATCTTAATCTATAATTGAAGTATTCTTAATATGACATGTAATAAACTAGTTCTATTTTGACAGGTAAACTTCCATAATTACAATAATCAAATATTTAAGTGCAATATGAATCGCTTCAATGTAACTAATCAAATTAGAAACAGTAGAATGACGTTCAAAATTTAATAAAGAAAAAAAAGGTATGAAAAAGCTGTTTTTTATTTGATATGTCAACTTCTTTAATTACATTAATTAAATGTTTAGACTCAATACGAATCGGTTCAATGAAATATATCAAATTACCAACAGCCAAATATCAAATCAAAACATAATAAAATAATAAAATCAAACCTCAAGGATTGATAAAAGTTTCAATTTAATATTGATGATAATACATTATTGTCAAGAGTTATTGCTATACTAAAATGAATCACATTCCTTTTATTCTCGCACAAGTTTTTGTTTACTCAAACTCTATTAATATAATTAAAAATATCAGCATCACTAAATGCACCGAATAGTATGAAATGGACTGACTAATTAGAGGCCAACTTGAAAATGTTTATCATACATGTTTGCTTCCACTTATATGTACATACTGGGAAACTAGAATTTCAGTTTGATCATAACTTGATACCCGCACGGACAAAAATATATTTTCAAATATATTTAAAATATATTTTATATAAATAAAATATACAATTTTATATCTCATGTATATGTCATATATATTTCAAATATAAAGCGGCAATATCTTGTATAAAATTTATATAAATGTAATATAAACAAATATATATTAACTATAAAATAAACATAAAATCCACATATATTTTCAAACATATTCAAAATATATTTTACATAAATGAAATATACTATTTTTTATCTCTTGTATATTTCAAATATAAAGCGGCAATATCTTATATAAAATGTATATTAATGTAATATATTTTAATATATTAACTATGAAATAAATATAAAATCCACATATATTTTGATTTATATTTTCGTTCCTGTGGGTATAATAACCTTCAAACAGAACTTTTTTTGACAACAAAGAAGAGTAAGCGAATATCATAATCTTTGGGCAATTATCTTATTACCGTAATCACCGATCAAGAAAGATCTCGCCCATCGAGCCATAACCCAGTGAAATATTTCATATAATCGTATAAAATATAATAGACATTGTCAATTTTAAATTGAAACATACACGGATGAACAAAATGTTCTAATGAAACATTGCAATTTGCCTCTTTTTCTCTCTTAACGTATATGAGATGAACAGAATTTTTCCATGACGTCTGTTAGGTGTCTTGCGCACGAGAACAGCTTAATCTAGATTGAGAACAAAGTTTATTTCGGCGAGAAGAAACACATAATCCCGTCGCAGTTTTGTATGTTCCGTTTTCTAAATTGTGCAAAATTTGCACTGATAAACCTGTCCGTGAGAGCGTGCTCGAAGTTCGTGCAATTTTGCAAACAATGAGTTATCAGCGCCAAAATAGCGCGCCGTTTTAGCAGATTAACGTCCGTTGTCTTTTTCGCAAAGACGGAGAGCAGCAATCGTGTGAGAAGCCCGGCAGCTGTACACACACAGCTCTTGGTGCAGACTCTGATGAATCTCACCTCTGCTCCCAGATTGGCAGGGCGTAATTGAAATCGAAAATGTCACGTTCATCTTGCAGCTATATATCGAAACGAGGGTGAAAAAAAAAATTTTGTGCCTGAACAATTAGTAGTGTCTTCAATCGACATTGCCGCGCGTAACATACAAAATACACGTAATTTGCGCCAATTACGAAGCCGAAAGTGACGTGTCTCGCAGACTTTCGTTCCGTCAATGTCAACGCGATACGTGCGTTTGCACGTAAATATGCAAATTTGTGCACTAGACGTGTTGCATAAGCTGCTTTTGTCGTAATTAAATTCTACAAACGTAGATTATTATTATTATAACTTATTATGTATTGAAAACTGTTAGGTTTTTTTTTTGTTTTTGGAATCTAAAATGTCCGAGTCATCTGGTTTTTTTTTTTTTTTTTTTTTTTTTTTTTTTTTTTTTTTTTTTTTTTTTTTTTTTTTTGTATTTTTTATTTTTTTTCCATCGTCTTTTGTATTGAACCCTTTTAGGTTTTTTTTTTTTTTTTGGAATCTAATATTTCCGAGTCTTCTGGTTTTTTTTTTTTTTTGGTTTTTTGGTGGTAAAAGAAAATCTTCGTTTTGATATATTTTAGAATTTAATATTTGCCGAAGAATCACAGTTCAACAAACAAAGTTTTTACTCAAAACTGATTTATTTTTCTGAGTCTCATTGAAATTTGCACACTCATAAATTATAAACAACATTTACAACAATTTTATAGTTAAAATGAGTATAAAAGCTTTACATCGTTTGTTCAGCGCAAAAAAATGTTTTCTGACAGTTATCGAAAGTTAAAAAACTTTTTACCCGAAACCGGATTTTTTTAATGAAATTTTATTTAAACTTAAAAACAATTTATATCGTAAGATCCGTTATTTATGAATTCAAAATAACTTATCAGATTTAAATCGAAATCATTTGTTTCATTTTAGACCATCACCTCGAATAAAACACAAATTTTATTCAAAAACAAAAATTGATATTTTGCAGTGTGCGAAAAAATTTTCATTTTGCACATGCACATTTAATTTATTCTATAGACATATTTTATACTAGAAAGTTTGTGTTAACAATTTAT